>JAGDYQ010000003.1:1408582-1529028 GCA_021962125.1 Bulinus truncatus
CCTTAGGGGTTTAATGGAACTTTACTCTGTGCTGTAATGATTAACGCAGCTTTTTCATGTGCTGAACGTAGTTTTAAAATTGTCATGGCAGCGCCGGGTGTTGAACCCGTAACACACAGCATGTAGATCGGACTCACTACCAAAGCGCCATCACAAATTGGCTTTAGACAAACGAATTTCATCAAGGAAAATATCTGCTACATTGTTTAATAAAATCACAATAGGCTGAACGTGAACACTCAATAAATATTAATAACAGATAATATGTACAAAAAAACAACATTTGTATAATGTATATAGGCCTATATATATATATACCATTTCAATCCCATTTAGTGAAAAAAGGGTCATAATTTTTAATTCTTTTTTAAATATATATTTTTATATTTATTAGTGCTTGGTTATGCCAATATAGAATGATAACATTCGACCAGAGTTAAGAACGGGTAGGCCTACCAGTCTGTATTGGCATACCAATGAAACTGTTGACAATCACTAGACAGATGTCTGATCAATTATAAATAGTTCGAATTTTTGTCGAGTATAATAAGTGTTTTCAACTACTTGTCATAGATAATACAGTGAAAAAAAACAACATTTGGTGCATTTCACAATCTATTATATCTTATCAAACCTTACGACTCAGCACCCATCTATTATATTATACTTGGTACTGTCTTAGGCTATGACATTTTTTCTGTTTATATATGATGCTGTAACCATAGATATTTGTTATCATAGATGCTGTTACCATAGATGCTGTTTAAGTTGTGACTTCTGATGTCTCCAGCTATCAAAGCTTCTGTCTTATTTGTCACAGCTGTTGCTGCTATCACTGTCAGTGAGTAAAACGCAGCAGAGGAACTTTAGATGGAATTTGGTGAATTTTGGCTCGATATGTTGACTTCACTCAATCAACTCATGGGAATAAGTACTCTCTGGTCTTATCAATGTAGTTCACAAAACTGACACCATCTAGATGACTCACAGAACTATTGCTTTCTACATCAGACACATTACAGACAGTTGGATTGACATTTTTTCTCGGTTACTTGCAAACTTTCTGCAGCTTCTGCAATCTGCATTAGAAATATTACATACTGTTAAATCCCTATTTCTTTGTCAGTTGCCTTACTTGAAATACTTTGCAAACTGCTGATGTCTACATTGGAAATGTTACAGACTGATAAATTCATTTTTCTTTATCATTTACATTACTTAGTACTTTGTAAACTGCTGGCATTTATCTACATTGGAAATATTACAGACTGTTAGATCTATTTGTTGCTTATTTTCATTACTTAAAATACTTTGCGAACTGCTGCTATCTACATTCGACATGTTACAGCCTTCTAGATCTATTTCTTTCTCAGTTACATTACTTGAAATACTTTGTAAATTGCTGCTATCAACATTGGAAATGTCACACTTAGTTTTGACCCTGTTTTTATGCTCTAGCATTGACCGCCTTCGGTCTTTACAAAACTGGATGTAGATACATTGACAGAAATATTGGGTGAAACTGGATCGGCAGTACTGCATGGTAAGGGATTCCCTAGAATCTGACGAGCAATGTCTTTATCCACTTTTGGACATTGCCAAAGACTACTATCAGGTGACTCTTCCTGGCGCAAAATCTCAAACCAAGTGTACAGCTCAATATCTGTTCCTAGCCTGTTGCAGTATCCGCAGCATTTTAGCACACACTCGTACAACTTTTGAGGCTCAATACGGCCATAGTCAGTCTCCCTAATGCAGATATAGAACTCCTGATGGTTGAACACTAGCCGATTCTGTGCTTCGTTATCTCCCTTAAGAATGCTTTCAATGCTGTCATATTTCTGCAGATGCTCCATGTATGCGCTTCTATACTTCTCATAGCTCGCCCGAGAATATCTAATGTGAAGCAGCATTGCATGCTCGCAGGCAGACAAATAGTTTTGATGAAAGTCGATGCTATCTATACCTCGAAGTTTTCCAATGTCAAGGATATCTTGAAGATATCCCTCAGCCGATTTGTAAAGATACTTTTCACTGAGATCACACGGGGACGAACTAAGTCCAAGAACAACTCTGCAATGTGCAAGTTCTAAAAGGGTCTTAATCCTCAGATCTTTTTCCTGTATTTTGTCCTGCAGTATAGAATGAGCTTCTAAGTTGTATTTGAAGGCTTCAAAATATTCCTGTCTAAAATAAATAAAAGGTATTCAGAACATTTGACAAACAGAAAATATGATTTACTTATTCAAAAGTTTTTTTTATAAGTGTGCATTTTTCAGTCGGTGTGTAAATTGTATTACTTCTTCAGTTTGACTTCTGCAAGATGATTCAATGTCAAGGCCGTGTAGCCGTGATTCCAATTGGTTTCTGCTTGTATATTAATGGCTTCCTTCAGATATTCCTCACTTTGACTGAGCGACTCTGTAATGGCAAAATACTTTCTAATATCTCGTATTTAAAAAAAAAAAGCTCTAATTTTTCTATTTTTTTTTTTACAAAAAAGTAATAAAGTCATTTCTGAAGCATTCAAATTACAAGTTATCAAACTTCAAACTGGTTTCAAATATTGTTCCAATAAAAAAAAAACCTAAAGCGTTTTGGTGTCGATAAGACACTACAAATGGTGAAAATTTGTATTGATCGGGGATGACTAAAGTCAATTTTAAAAGTGTATTGAACAGGTATGGCTAATGTCTATTTAAAGTGTATTGCTCAGGTAAGAAAAAGACCAATAAAATAGCCAATAAATCAGTTTAACCTATATCTGGTTCACGATACAGCAGCATGGCAATGTTGTTTAAAGAGATCACCACAATACGGGGCGTTATCTTCCGAAACATGCGCCTCTCATCAAGAGACCTCTTGTACCACTCCAACGCTCCTTGAAAATCCCTTTTACCTATATACAACAAACAGAATGTTAAGTGCGAGAAGTTTCAAGTGTGTTTATGGTGTATAAAGAAAGTACAGAGTTACACAAGTATTTGACTAGTATGGTATCCTCTAAGTTCAAACTCACCTCTCTCTTTGACTAGTCCAATATTATTTAACAGAACACAATAATCGGGGTGATACTGTTTTCGTTTTGCCATAATTTCATTTAAAATCTTTAATTTATCCATAGCTTCGCCCGTTTTACCTATGGAATAAAAAATAATTCTATCTATCTATCTATCTATCTATCTATCTATCTATCTATCTATCTATCTATCTATCTATCTATCTATCTATCTATCTATCTATCTATCTATCTATCTATCATATCTATCTATCTATCTATCCTATCTATCCTCTATCTATCTATCTATCTATCTGTCTGTCTGTCTGTCTGTCTGTCTGTCTGTCTGTCTGTCTGTCTGTCTGTCTGTCTGTCTGTCTGTCTGTCTGTCTGTCTATCTATCTATCTATCTATCTATCTATCTATCTATCTATCTATCTATCTATCTATCTGTCTGTCTGTCTGTCTGTCTGTCTGTCTATCTATCTCTATCTATCATCATCTATCTATCTATCTATCTATCTATCTATCTATCTATCTATCTATCTATCTATCTATCTATCTATCTGTCTGTCTGTCTGTCTGTCTGTCTGTCTATCTATCTATCTATCTATCTATCTATCTATCTATCTATCTATCTATCTATCTATCTATCTATTAATCCTTGATCCCCCCATCCCCTTCTAAATGTTTTAAATAAAATCTAAAAATGTTTGGCCTAAACTATGATAAGGAATTATAAAAAATATAAAATAATTAATTATTAAAAATCAATACACAAATTGGTTAAGTCCACCTCCACGAATGTGGTTGTCTAACTAATTATAATAAAATAATCTCGACCACTCAGAAACTATCCCTAACATTTTTGTTACCTGTAAATATCAAAGGAATAGTTTCGTAAATTTCTCCTGTCCAGTTTTCTTCATCTTGTAGAAACTTCGGAATTTCGAGATCTCCACTCACAGTTTCCATTGTCTGGTGATGAAATTGTTTTTTGGCTTCTTCGTAATATCTTATTCAATAAAAAAAAATACAACTTTTAAATGACATATGTAAAGGTGGAAAGGGTAACTTTTGTCAATGCACCATGTCTTACTGTAATAATTATAACCAAACAATAATACAGTCTAAAGTTAAAACGGCAAGAGACGTTCACGAGAAAAAATTGACTGTCGCCATATGGAAAAAAAAATCGCGCTTTCGACTTCTTAACAAGCCCAATAAACTTTAAAGTAACAGGCTAAACCAAGGATAACAATGCCGGCACTGAGAGCTGTCATCCCCGGCTCTGCTTTAGCTAATATATCCCTTCCAGGGATGAAACCATATAAATTTAGCCCCGGTTCTGCAGAATTTTTTTTTCCATTCCCGGCACTGGTTTTTTCTTAAATCGAGCACTGAACTTACCAAACCTATCCTAGCATAAAACGTTTTCTATAAACTTAGCACTCTAAAAAAAAAAACAACATCACTTTTTTTATCATCCCTGGGCTAGAAGAATTCCAAAAAAAAGCTGTTACAGTTAAAGAACTAGCATACTGTACTGTTTCAAATTTATTTTTCTCCATTATGTTTTTTTTGTGTGACATTGCAGAGAACTATTCTTATTTTGAAAGCTATAAACACACCAACAAATAAAATAAATAAATAAAAAAATAAACAGTAGGAATAGCCTTTAGCCCAATGTACCGTACAGCTGCTTGATAACGCCCTTGTCTCTGTAAGATGATGGCCTTCCTTCTAGCTGCCCACCTGTAGAAATATTCCAGACCTTCCTGCTTCAGCAAGGACATTGCAGAGTCCAAGCGTTGTTCTGCAAGTTTCCAATCTATTCCTGCAGAAAAATTGCTTTGTTCAAAATTTGTCTCAGAGAGAGACATGACTTGCTCAAAATGTATCCATTTAAAAGAGCGAAATGCTTTATCTTAACTATGTTAGCAAATATGTTACTGTATGTGTTGGCACCAACCTTAGCATCCATGTTGAACCGATGTTAGTATCCATGCTAGCATTTATTAGAGTACACATGTTAACATTCTGATATAAGCATAGTCATTAGAATTTAAAATCTTATGTTAGTCCCCATACTCAGAGCAAATAATGGGTCAATGGGTCAAATGATTCGGAAAATTGGATGGGTCACATGGGTCATGGGTCAATGTTCCCTGACCCACGACCCATCCTTAGTCTCCGCCCGACCCTAAAAAAAACCCCGTCGTCGCGTGATTTTTTTATTTCAAAATGGTTTCTATGGCGACGGCCGCCATCTTGAAAATAACAACATTCAATGGGTCATGGGTCATGGGTCATGATGGGTCTGGGTCAAGAACTTGATGGGTCATATGGGTCATGGGTCAAGCTCTGCCCTTACTAGTAGCTCACTGTTAGCAGCCAAATATCTATTTGAGTACACACGTTAACACTCCGATGTTAGTATACTTATTTGTATTTAACGCCTATTAATATCCCTCATATAAGTAGCCCAATGATAGCAACCATACTAGAAAACCACGTCAGCACTGTTTACTTCGATGTCTTGCGTGTAATCCCCCCCAAGCACAGAAGGATAATAAGCTTTTAACCAGGCCGTACATTTTAATGCGTAAAAATGTTGTTTACCTGCACCAGAGGCTGTCAGATGACCACAGTATGCCTCAATGACTGCCCTCTGTCCAGTTGAGCCCAGTTTTTCAGCACTCCCCAGAAGATTTCTGTAAAACAATTTGGCATCATCTGGAAAGTTTGACATTATTAGCCTTGAAGCGAGTATGCCAATCTGCAAAAAATAAATAAATAAAGCAAGATATACACTTTGCTAAATCTAAGTTGGTTTAATTTATAAATCTATCACTTCTTTGATTGTATTTCTAAAAGAAATAATAGTTTACAGCAACTAAGTGGTTTATAAATACCATAAGAAATCGATTACATAATTTTGCAAAAAATCTTGTTTTTTAAGGCAACCATAGAGTTTAAAAAAACGGAATCAAAGTTTGAAATTACAATCTATAAAAAGTAGAAAAATTCACTCGAGAATCTACCACTAAAATGAGAAATACAGGTAGCACGATCACTAAGTAAAGGTACTTAAAAAAAACAACAACTTAATTTTGATGCGTAAAAACTAAAGCGTGGGCGCAAATTATCGAATTCCAGCGCCACTCACCAGCTGCACTCATTTAAATGTCAATATTTCAATCAATGACGTATTAGTAACGGGAAATTAGGCTGCTTTTAGTATGCTTTGTTAATTTTTTTCAGAGACGAGTTTGGAGACACACAAAGTTCTGAATTTTTTAAATTTATTTTTCATTTTTCTCACGTAATACAATTCCCTAATGGCACCCACACTTTAATTTTTAGTCATCCAAATTAGTCATCTTAACATTTTTTATTCATTTTTTCCTATATTTTAATGAAAGTGTATTCTTGTAATCAGTTTTTTTTTTGTAAATGCTTTTTATGCGATACTTTTTAGTATTTAAAAATTAGCTTTTGTCCTCTAGCCCCTTTCACAATAGTCAGCTAATACATTCTGTTACATTAATATAATGCATGGGAAACGTGAACGAGAATACACAATTGTTCAATACATGTATCTCAATTTGATTGGACCTCGAGAAGCAGTGATAATTGATTTCCGATTCCCGAGACACGACAGACACAACACCCGACAGAGGTTGTAAAATTAAAGCATATAAAATATGCTGTTAATAACAGGATAGTGATCTCGAATTTTGAAGTTTTTTTCTTGTGTTCAAAAATTGTTGGTCGGATAATGTCGGCTTTCAGATTTGGTGATATGACAATTTTTACCATAGGAACACCATAAACCTTACACATACTAAATCGCGTATTAAAGCTATGTGCCATACTTATTTATACCTTGCAAAATGTTTGAAAAGAACCGTCTTGCGAATGATGAATAGCTTTTTCTAAAAGTGGACGTAACTCTAGCCAGTGGCCATAGTAACGGTAACGTTCCTCTATAGCAACTGCAGAGTCCTCTCCCTTGATCAGTACTCTCCACAAGAACTTATTGTTCCTTAAATACACCAATAGCCCATTTATTAGTGTCGTTCATCATAGTTAAATACTGTTATATCCCTTAGTTAGCTATTAGGATTTTTTTTTGACTCATTTTTGTTAAAAATGAATACACAAATTAATTAATTGCATAATTAATCATTGAATGATGCATTGTCATGGAGCAAGAGCATGTATGCAAAATTTCTAGAAAATATATCACTAAAAAGTTCATTAAAAATCGATTACATAATGTTTCCCAATGGATTACTTCAATAAATGAATAAACATAAGTTTTGAGTGGAGAAAATGTTTAGAATAGAAAAACCAACAACAAAAAAAACAACACATTTTTCATCATGTTGAAATTTAAGAAAGGATTACAAAGAAACCAACCAGTTTGATGCAGATGTTTGAATATTCTGGTTATCAAGCAAGGGACATGTCATACAGTAGTATATTGCCATAGGGTGAAAGGTCAGTATCTGCTTGTCGGGGTTTTCTATGATGACCTGATTTTGTTTAAGCTTCTCTAGGCGCGAATTTCTCTGATAGAAGCTATGGGTTGGGTAAAGTTCTTCGTAAAATTCCTTGAATCTGACTTTAATAGTAATATTAATTATAAGTCAAAATGACGCTTCATCACAATTTTATGAACACAACTAACACTGTTAATGAGCTGCACAGTAGAATAATTAATAAATAATATTAAAAAAAATAATAAACAATGTACGAACTATAAATTATTATAATTAAAGGTAACCTTTAACTTTCACATTAATAATTTGAATTTGGCTAATACCTTCCGTAAATGAGCTTAACATTTGTGGATGCCATCCTAATATAAATTTTAGGTCTTTTTCACCAATCCACTTTCTTACTTCTTTAACTCTCTCGCCATACAATGAGGAAAGAAAATCCAGGTCATCAGTGATAATTTCCTTTAAACATTGCGAAGATGGATTTCGCGAGTCTTTTTTAAGAAACGTTTGAGCAAATCTAATTATTCCTTCCGGAAATCCCAAAATTTCCTGACATAGATGGACGTATTCTGTAGCATCAACATCTGGAGCATAATGTTTCAGAACAGACAAAATGTCTACTGGATCGGACAACATGCCGACTTGTAAATATTTGGTGTTTTGTCCATCTAAATTAAGTTTCGTGTATGTTGTAAATATAACGCTCACTTTGAAGTGATCTGTCCAAAACAAATTCACGATGCTCGCTATGAACTTTAAAAATTCAAGATCATGTCCAGAGATACGCAAACTTTCACATTTGTAGAAAACGAAAATATGGTGACTGCGGAGATCGTTTTTGAGCAGGGTTCGAATTTCGGGCAAGACGTTTTGGATCGTAGGTTGCACCGGTTCCGGTAAATGCATGGTTCTCAGCACGAGAACCAGAACATCAAAACAGTTGTTGATATTCTTGCAAATTATGGGATGGTACTTTATGGTGTTCCGTGTTGATGTCTGATTGTTTAGCACGTCACTTAATACCTTTTGAAAAAAAAAAGGGGAAGTTAAAACAAAACAATATTTATGAAAGAAAGATAAACATTGAAAATAACTGTCGGGACACAACTCGGGAGTTAAAGGAGAATGGATAAATATTGAGTTGTTTCCCATAACAATATATAATTTATATACCGGTATATAAAGGAAAGAGAGAAAAAAAGTGAAAAGAGATATAAGATGGCGGTAAAAACAAAGGAAAGGTACAGTAATATGTGTGACAGACAGTAGATTTATACAAATGTAGTCTTTTTCAAACGTCGTGGGTGCACATACTCCAAGCACTGTGTGGATATTTTATCTATTGGAAAATATGAGGCCCTGACAGGCCCGTAGCGTGCGGGGGAGTCAGAGGGGCCAACTCCCTCTGCGTTTTGTCTGGCCCCCTCTACTTGTTTGCTCTACTTATTAACATTTATTTCCTGCACCCCAGCTATTGGCCTGGCCCCTGCTGTAGAATGCCTGGCCCCTGCTGTAGAATACCTGGTCCCCTGCTGTAGAATGCCTGGTCCCCTTATGTAGAATGCCTGGCCCCTGCTGTAGAATGTCTGGTCCCTGCTGTAGAATGCCTGGCCCCTGCTGTAGAATGCCTGGCCCCTTGCTGTAGAATGCCTGGCCTCGGCTGTAGAATTTTCACGCTACGGGGCTGGGCCATGTAAGGGTGAAATAATCTTAATCTTATATCAACAATTGGGGGCGGTTTCTACGATACTCTTTGTCCATCTACACCATTCAGTACGTAATTAAGGAATTCATTTATTCCATATTTTATTACGTTTGTTAGTTGAGAGATGATTGCGAGAGTATTTGTTGTTTTTTGTCCTTTTTGTCCAATGATCTTGATTTGATAGTTTATCTTTTTATAAAATTATGACCTTTTTGTTTCGCTTAATGGTCAGGTGATAACTACCAGAATTAGAGTTGGACTTGATTAAGGCTCCTGTAGTAGAAAATATTTTACTGCTTAGTAAAAAACAGACCTGCAGCATGGTTAACTGTTGGCCTCTGTGGGGCCCCTCAAATGTCGGGGCCTTGGGCGCGGGTAGGTTGCGACCGATCTTAAATCCGCCTCATGCTAGAACGCATTATGTAATGCAGTTAGTGATAAAGACTTAGATCGTCCATCCAAAGGGAAATTGAAAAAAAAGTCTTCAACCCATGAAGGGCCCTTCTTAATGTCAGGGGCCGTCATTTAAGATTTTGAGAAAGAAGTGTGATCTCAAATGTTTAGGGCCCCTGAAAAGTATTCAGATAGCCCACCATCTATCGGCGGGCCGTTCCATCCATTTTTAAAGAAGGGGGTTGTGTGGTTAGCACAACGCCCAGCCACCTTTACTTCCCCAGCTTAAGTCAGGGAGCCATTTAAAGCTGGGTGGACTGGTGTTACGACTTTACACCAAATAAAACCTGGAGAAATTGCATGGTTCTCACCGAATATCGAACCCATGACTCTCATGTCGACAGTCAGGTATCTACACCACGGCCATCCGTCCCACATGGGTCAGCAACATAGTAATATTATTAAAGCTAATTGTACATATGTACACATTTCTAGTGAGCTAAATTTAAATTTAGCTATTTTCAAATATCTGGCTGCTCTGAACAAATTACATTTAACAAAAAATTGACTTACATTGTAACATGACAAAATATACCGAACATTGACCAACCTGCTCAACCAAAGTAGCTTTCCCGACCATCGGAGGCCCACATACCTGGAGGACTTGACCCGGTGTCGTCAAGGATGACCTTATGACATACTTCTGTTCAGTTCTAATGGACGTGACCTGAAGTGAGCTGGCACCGACTGATCCAGGTTTCTCATTCTGTTCGACGTTGTCGTGTAGACATTTGGCCATTACCTGGCCCATGATAAATTCTGAAATATCCCTTATTTGAAGACGACTAGTTTATGGAATATTTTTTTTTTCTTTTTCTGAAAATCAACTGTGGAATATTTCACTTAACGTTGTTTTAACTTGAAGACCACACTCTTTAATGAACTTCCCTAGATAATATATATATATATATATATATATATATATATATATATATATATATATATATATATATTCAATTTAAGTACACATGCAAAGAACCTATTCACGTTTCTCTTATACTGCCCCTCTTTCTCTCTATTTGGAAAAAAAAAATGGCTTGTAATATCAATGAGAAATAAGTAAATCAAGAAATAAACGCAAGAATTGCAGTCAAATAACAACTTAACATTTTTTTTTCTCTTATTCTTACACAGTACCTGAGACAAATAACACAGGAGAATCAACTCGATACGAAGAATAATGTCAATTGTATACTGATTCCTATATCCTGTTTGTTACTACAATACCTAGGAAGGGGGTGGAGTAAGCAGGCATAAATAAAACATTTTTCCTTGAATCACACGTCAGAATTGCATGTCAATGCATGTTTAATCATTTAATCCAGTGGTCCCCCCCCCTTTCAGCGTACCGCGAGGAAATTATTAGACGTCGACTGGTCCGCGGCGATAAAAATTTTGGGGGACCACTAATTTGATCGATCACTCGTAAGGACGGTGCCAAGCAGATATTGAAAAGGAAAAATCTGAACTAGAGGTTTTTAACCGTGGTATATCTTTCCATCATTTTTTTTAATTATTTAAAATTAGTGTGTGTAATGAAGGGACATAAAAATATGATAGTAGTTGATTTGAATAGTTTTGGAAAATTAATTTAGTGCCTGAACGGGTTTTCCCAATAGAAGTTAATAGTTTTGTGTTTTTTTTCCGAAATCTGTATATTGCACGAAAATATATACATGTATATGAAAGTGTTTTTTCTTAAAAAAATTTCCCTATTTTTTCATTTATTTGAGTTTTCATTAAGTTAGTTTTTATCTATTTAGTTACTGCTGTTGCCGTTTATGCAGGTTGTTTGGCTCTAGGTATATGTAAACGTTTAGCAACACAAGCAAGTGAAAATCTTTTAACAATACAAAGCATACGAAAATATAAAACAACAGATTGTTTTTATTTAGTTTTTGTATATCACAATCATTAGTTTATATCACAATCATTAGTTTATATCACAATCATTAGTTTATATCACAATCATTAGTTTATATCAACTATACAAAACAAAACAAAAAACAGGAGAAATACTTTTAATGCTAAAAAGTATACAAATTAAAATAAAAAAAAATGTTTTAAATTTAGAGGTTTATTAAAATTTACTAAAAAGTTATGCTTGCTTTGGATTAGATGATAGAAATATTTATAGAAATTGGAGTGAGAAAATAAAAGCGTTGGTTCCAGAACTAATTAATCCAAAATGACACTCAAGCTTTTTTTTAATAGTAAATTGGTTACCCTAATTGCTACTGTAGGCGATGGCCAACTTTGCATATGGCAAACAAACGGTGCTACATTCAGAGGCGCAACTAGACCAAACTTTCAGGGGGAGGGGGCAAAAAGATCACTTGTATTAAACATCATGAGATACAACTTACTTACATGTGACTAATTTTGGTCTAATCTTATAATTTTTTTTATTTCGGGCCGGGGGGGGGGGCAAATGCCCCCCAGCTCCCCTTGTTGCGCCACTGGCTACATTCACAACTTGTCTTTGAGACAGCTGTAACATGTGTCTTCATAACGCATGCAGTTGTCTTTGTTATCTTCAATGTGAAACATATCTTGGTTAGCACAGATTAACATTTGGATTTATTGAAATGCGATACTTGGAACTGTAAAGAGTCGTGCTGAGGTTGGTCCTTTGTGCGCAGTTTCATGATTGCACGGTATTATTTTTAGAATTATTATATTGACTAGATCTATTCCGTGGTCCACTTTATTTATTTTTATTTGATTCTGTATAAAAACATAAATAAATCAATAAAGACATTATACATACATGTATTTATGTTTAAATATCCAAAATATGCCATGATGCTATATAATAGTTTATTTTATTTCTAATACCAACTTGACTGTAAGTTCAACCTTCCTTGATAGTAAACAATGTCGACCTCGTTATTGGTATCGCTTTAGTAACCAATATCCGTGATAGATCGTTGAAATAAATTAATTTAAAAGTCTCGAACGAAAACAGGAGGTATGGAGGACAGAGGTATATGCTGCGTGGCCGCCATTGTCATTGAGTAGATACTGTATGAGATTTTTAGCACCTGCAATGCCGAGATTATGAATGGTACTTAGTTACCACTGCCCCCTCCATAGCAGCGATGGCTACGGTCATATATATAAAGAACTAGCTCGACGTTTTAATGGTTTCATTTCGGATAGAAAGGCGTGACGTATGTTATGCAGCAGCGATGGGGAAAACTACGACCCGTGGGCCACTTCTGGCCATTCGAACGGTTCAGTCTGGCCCGCCACTCGTTTCAGATTTCGGCAAAGCACTAGCCGTTTATGGCATGACGTATGCATTTAAATTAGCTCATGGCAACGCTCCAACCCCTTCTTCTCATGGTCCGGTCCGCGGTTAAATTTATGAACCTAGCATGGCCAGCGATTCGCAAAGCGTGCTTTTTTTTTATCTTTGCATCATTAAGATTATCATAAAAAAAAGTTAAAAACCATACCATACAGTGCCCCCATTTTATTTCACTCTTATATGTTGACAGTTTAGCTGAAACAAACCACTTAGAGGTCATGCAGCTTGATTTTTAAGATTTTAATAACTTATGACATTTACTTGGTCAGTCACCAGCTCACTAGGGAGGTGGACTTGAAAGTATAAAAATATGTACCGTGGATATATGTATTTTTCTAACAGACCTTCTATATAATGCTAATGCCGGTTGAACGTACAAAAATATGCGCACTACATAAAACATCAGTGACCCAGATGCAGCTCTTGGTACAGCATGGAGCTATCTGATGGGCCAATTATGGTTCTAAATGGTTATCGCCATGCATGAATAGAGGGGGTAAAGCCGGTATATTGCTCTGGGACCCAAGGAGTTAAAGGAGAGCAATGAAGCTAAATGTGTTCCATTCTTTTTATTATTTAGCCTAAACAGTTAATGCAATGTTTTTTTATCTTAAACATGCGCATCTACCTACATTCTATGAAAAATGAATTTACATAATTGTTAGTAGAATTTGTTAAATGGCCCACTTATTTACTTTCTACGGTGGCTCTGATTTTGTTTCAGCAAACATAGCATTAAATACAATATCTATGTATTTCAAGCGACCTCTTTAAAAATGCCAGCGCCTAACAGAAGTAGTACTCAAAAAAAAAAGACACATATTTGATGTTTTTGGCTAAAATACTTTGTAGAATTTAAAAATTACGTATTAATAATACTATTTAATTTTGATCGAATCTATTCTTTGTCTGATCACAGCTGATTATAAATAAACTAGTCGAAAAGCCTGCTGAACCTGGCTGAACGAAAGCCGACAGAAGGGATAACAAAGAAATATACGAAATACTGCAATAGAATGAACACAATACATATCATAGATTTCCTTGTACATCACATTTTTAGTGTACGGACCATTAGCCTGAGGGGGACACACGCACACATACGTTAGACGATAATGTGTTAAATACTGCAATATAAAAGAACATGTGGCCTTTATTGCCATGAACAAAAGACGATATGAATAGAAATAACAAAGAAATTTATGAACTACTGTAATAGAAAATAACATTTGGCTTTTATTGCCATGAAGAGATCGAAACTAGGAGGCAAAGATATGTTAGTATCGTTTTGTAACGTAAGGTAGCCCAGGCTAGCCTAATTGACCGAGCATTAACATTTTTCATGGATAAATAATTCATGTATATCAATAGTTACCTACATATGTACATAGCATCTAATAAAACAAATGAGATACGACATATAAAAAAATCATTGTTGTGTTTAGATTGACGGATGCGAAAATTCCCTGTATTGGAATACCCCGAACTATTTTTTTAGCCGAGGTAGACTGGTAAAACTTAACCTGCTGAAGCTGGCTGAACGAGATCCGACAGAAGGGATAACAAAGAAATATACGAAACACTGCAATATAAAATAACATTTGGCTTTTATTGCCATGAACACAATACGATATTGAAAAGCTCTACTACATGCGAGTGAGACAGACGGTTACAACGCATACACCGCATAGGAACGGCGGAAATTTTACATACATGTACTTGCTCCATGGTTCAATAAATTATTTTGCAATTTATTCATTGTTTTATTTTATGTTATTTTTAACAAATATGGGTAAAAAAAAATCACTTTATACTAAATTACGAAAAACGGGATATAACCGTGTTCAACTATGACGAACTTCTAATAAATTGGCTATTTCCTTTACATAAATAATACGCGGGAGACACACGCATACACCGCATACGAAGGGCGATTATGTGTTGGATGCCCTGTTGTAGAAATGAACTCACCTGTCTTTAGTAATGTTTGCGATTTCCTATAACCAAATTTCAAGATAAATATAGACGATTTTTTTCCTTATTTAATTGTTTGAGAATTTTAATGTGGCGTTATTTAAAAAAAAATGTCTTTCTGAGGATAGAAGGTGACTTGGACGCTTTGACTGTGAGCTGCAGGTGGCGGCAGCGGATCTCAGACTTTTTCGTAACTGTATTCCAGTTGATGCAAAAAACATGTCCACGGTTACCACTCACACGTAAGTTCGAGAATAAAGGTACATATTTTCGTATTTGAATGTGCTTACCTTTCTAATACGATACTTAGGCACGAAATTTGACGATGAGTCACACAGAAAAACTGGCAATCTTGGCTGTTTTAAACGAAAATTATGTGTCGCTGGGTACCCATGGATAACCGTTCCCGTAACCCTTGACGTGTGCGTACCACCGTTTGAGAACCTCGGGGCTAGGAGATCAGATTCCAGCAAGTCTAAAAACCCATCATAGTCTTCTATGGACATTGTATTCTAGTATGTGGCGGAGATAAAAGAAGAAAGTTACTACAAAACCTGTGCCATTAGTGGCTTAAAGAATAAACAGATCATTTCACAATTACAGTTGTTGTTAATCCACATTGAAAAAGGTATTTTCAATATCACCAGTTAGTAAAATATCAAAGGTCCATAGATTCGGATGCGACATCTCCATTTCTATGGTGGACGGATGGTCGTGCTGTAAAACGCTTGACTGTCGATCTGACCGTACCTGATTCGATCTCTGGTGAGACCAAATGGATTTTTCAGGTCATGGCTTAAGACCCCGCTATATTCACGTACAACTTCATATGTAGAATACTCAAGGTGTGTGTGTGTAAATGAATAAACATTGAAACAATGTGATTTTAAAAGGAAAGCTGTGAAAAGGAGACATTCTGTGATGCGCACAGTATGCCAGTGCGAGTGTAAAAGGGTGCATAAGAGTGTACATGATGCGAGATATTTGTAAACAGAGCCCGGTTGAGAGTAGAGGCATAGAAGGCAATGAAGATTTTATGCCGAAAGGTTTGGCTGACAGTGCTATTGAGTAGGGAGCGACCGATAATCGGATCGCTATCGGTATCGGACCGATATTGGCACTATCGGTTAATATCGGATCGGCCGATTGTTCTATGGAGCGACCGATAGTCGAACCGATATTGGCACTATGGGTTAACTGTCGGACCGGCCGTTTTTCGGCTGCCAATACATTGTTGTTTTTTTTCACAACAGAGTTGCAGAAAAGAAAATCAGTAAATAACCCAATTCTTTAACTAGATCAGACAAGATTTAAAAAAAAAGGAAAAAAAAAACCCGTACACAGAAATTGTCACGTATACATCAGAGATACGACCTTGAAACAATAGGATTGGCATTTCTTAATTCTAATGTATGACCTTGAATGATACAATTAGTGAACATCTGTGCGTATTTTTTGTTGGGATGGGAAGTTGGGGGGAGGGGGGGAAACAAGACTTTTGTGTGGGCGAAGCGTCACGGAATATGACAGGGAAGGGGTAAGCATGGGTTGACATACGTCATTATCTGTATTAGCACGAGAGAAACACGTGTTTGGCAATTGGCATTGTTGTTGCTTAAGGGGCTGTCCATTAATTACGTCAACAAAATAGGGGGGAGGGGGGTCAGAAAATTTTCGACAATTGTTGACAAGGGGGAGGGGAGGGAGGTCAAGAAAAGTTGACGTCAACAATGTTACTTTTTTAAATTTAATGTAATTACTTAATAAATAGGAAAATTAAGCAGCGTTTGTAGTTCTGTGTTACTCACTCGCCTAACATTCAGTATTTTAATTAAACTAACTATATTCCTACTAATTTTGCCACATAAACATTTTGGAAGGGGGGGTAATCAAATGTTGACGTAATTTTATAGGGGGGTCTCGGAAAGTTTGACAAGTTGTTGACAAGGGGGGGGAGGTAAAAATCGCCAAAAATTTGTTGACATAAATAATGGACAGCCCCTAAAAATAAAATATCGGTATCGGTATCGGTATCGGTAAAAATGATGGGGGAAAATATCGGTATCGGACTATCGGTAAAAAGGCATATCGGTCGCTCCCTACTATTGAGTACTTGAATTAAATTTCTATAAATCGTGTTACGCAACAAAGTTTATTTCTGTTTAATAGAGTGATTTATTTATTGAGTGTGTAAACAGCATATACACATATAGCATATAGTAAAACAAAGAATCATTCAGGAAAATCAAAGTACTAGGTTACACGTCGTAATTCGATAATTTGAAATACAACTTTTTTTTAATTAAAGGACAATATTACATTGCGGCCTAATTGTGATTAAAAAAACAATAACACATTATTCACAAAAAATCAAAAGAACTAAATTTACAACTTTGTTTATTTAAAATAAAGCTTTTTATTTATAAAGGAAAATAAAAAAAAAATCCCAAAGTAAAAAGTAATAGAAAAAAAAAACAACTCACGAGCTAAACAAACATTATAATCAGTGGCGAATGGTGGGAATGTGTGGAAGGGAGGCGGCACTAGGAGGTCTGTCGAAGTCGGTTGATGTACCGGAGTCAACTAGTTGGATTATATAGCAATAATAGTACGGATTTTTTTTTCTAAAGTATTGAGGACATAAAGTCTGGAAATAAATGGTTATCAAGTGACTTACCTGCTAAAAAAAGTGAACAACGTAATTAAAAAAAAAAAAGAATAACTTCAGATACTTTAAAATGTAAAACAAAAAAATTGTGTGTATAAATGATGCATTTTTATGCTCTTGCCGCAAAAAAAAAATGAAAACAATTTCAGTTGGCATATGTTCAGTGACGTCATTTTCAGGTATGAATTAGGTGGGCAAATTTTACAGATTTGCGGAGCACCATCACCATTTCGGGTGCAAGTCATGGGCGTGTTTTTCGTCGTCAATGTTGTTTTTTTTATTATGTAGTTATAAAAAAGCATAAAACTTAATAATGAAAGCAAAGTTTGACATTTCTTTTTAATGCTACATGTCTGGCGGGTAGTCAGTAAATTCTTAATGAGTTACAGCACGTTGTTACAATTTCTTAATGGAAAAAAAATATTTAGTCTATCTATCATAAGCCAAAAAATTAGTAAAAAAGAAACATAGTTCTTTTTCATAAGTTGTTATATTACCCTTGATATTTTTAATAATTTCTGAATTGTCTCAACCGGTTTTTTAACTGTCAGATTGGTTTTATTGTGTTGTCACAGTATCTTTCTCAGTTGCCAAAATTGCTGTCTCAGGTGTGACAGTTATGCTAATATCACTGCCAGAAATGTTTAACACGGTGTTGCCAAGACTTGGTGACTTTTTATCCCATGTATTGTCACTTATTTCACTCAATGATGGGTTTCGTACTAAATGCATGACAGTACCAGGTAAAACTGACACATTCTTACCTCTCCCAGATTGGCTGCGTTTTACATCAGATATATTATGGACAGCTCGATTGATACTTTTATCAATTTTCTGAGTTGGACTTCTTTGTGAATCAGTATCTTCAGATGAAATGTTACAAACAGTTTCATTGACAAAATTTTCTTTAAACTTCAATTGAGTTCTATCTTTTACAAAACTGTCCATTTTACTAAATGGTACAGACAAACTTTCAGGGTTGCTTTTTGGGGATTCACTTAGACTTTTGGACATTGCCCACTTTTAAGGTCGGGTGATTCCTGGTCGCTTAACTCTTGTAACAAGGTATACTCCACGATATCTTCCCTTAACATGAGACAGCTTTCGCAGCTTTTGAGCAGGCAACTGTATAGCTTTTCATACTCAGTTGTGTTATAGTCAGTCTCCATCACGTAGATGTAAAACTTTCTATGCCTCAGAATGAGATGAGACTTTGTTATAGTTTCTCCCTTCAAAATACTCTCGATTTTGACGTATTCGTTCAGATGCTCAAGGTAGGCTCTCTTGTACTTATCATAGTTCAAAAGAGAATGTCCGATGTGAAACAACATGCCGTGCTCGCAGGTTGACAGAAAGTTATGATGAAAGTCGAGGCTATCAATACCTCGAAGTTTTCCAATTTCAAGGATATCTTGAATGTATTCCTCCGCCGATTTCTGAAGATACATTTGACTAAAATCATGCTCTGATACCTGTGACCACTTGTTTAGCCCAAGAACAATTCTACAATGTGCAAGTTCTAAAAGGACTTTCATCAAGAGATCCTTTTCCTGTGTTTTATCTTTAAGTATAGAAAGTGCTTTCAAGTTATATTTGAAGGATTTGAAATATTCTTGCCTGTAAACAAATATTTCAACAATAATATGATTAACGTCTTTGGATTTGTTTATATTTTACCCTATGTATTTAAGTCCTATTAACTTACCTCTTTAGTTTGACTTGTGCTAGATGAGTCAACGTCAGAGCATTGTAGTAGTGATTCCATTTGGCTACTTTTTGTATTCTGATTGCTTGTTTGAGTTGTTTTTCGCTCTGACTCAACGATTCTGTAAAATGAAATTTATGTTACATGCTACATTCTTTCATAAAAAAATGTAATTGTATGGACTTGTATTTTAATCAATAATAAAATATATGTAATCATTTAAAAATAAATTTATAAAAAAAAAACCTAAGGATCTTACCTTACAGATTTACTAATTAACATTTCATTAAACATAAACGTAGTATTTTAATGACTTTCAAAATTTCCTGGATATGAACTAAAAATAAACTGAGCCTAACCCTTACCTATGTCGCTTTTTCTATACAGCAACATTGCGATGTTATTTAATGAGAACACTAATATCCAGGGGGTAATCTTCTCAAAACAGACTCCTCTCTTCTAATGCCTTCTTGTACCAAATCAAAGCTCTGTGATAGTCTTTAAAATCTAAAACACCACAAGTTGAGTGCAAGAGTGTAAAGTGTTTACACGTTAGACCTTAATAAAACCATGTATGTAATTAAGTACTTAAATAATATCACCCGTACACGCATATCAGTGAAAAGCCTATCTGCCGACCGGTTTCCAAAAAAGTATTGCTAAAGCAGTGATAGATATTTAAAAGAAAACAATAAATGCTTGATTTCAAACGCGGTATATGTATTTCCAATTATTGGCATACATTATGCATATCTGGGAAGCTGAAGTTTAAAACGTCAATATGACAATAATTTATGCAACCTTGTAGCATAATTTTCATTGCAAGATGCACAACATTTATACATTTTACACGCCATAAAATTAATGTTAGCTGTGTTTTTTTAAAATAAAATAACACAAACATTCTTTAAAAAAAAAACTTTTATTCAAATGCACAAATAATTATTTTCTTAGATCATACAATTACTCTCTGCAACAGAGTTTTGTCCTTGTACATCAAATGTTATTTCCTAAAAATGCACAAGTTGACATACCAGAAAATATAACTTATTATATATATATATATATATATATATATATATATATATATATATATATATATATATTCGTTCATGAGATCTAAAAAAACCCTAGCATAATTAATAGACAAAGACAGTTGAAAATCACTTAAATAAGTTCATAAATTATTAGGTTTTCTAGTTTTGCGGGTGTACTTCAAACTGCTTTCTCGAAGAAACACCCAAATGTAGTCCCTCATCATGGTTTTGTTAAAATGTCCTTGGCAACAACGTTTAATGTCCAAAATATGTTGATGTTTCGTGAAACCGACTCAAAGGCACATCAGGAATGACACCATTTTGAAGTCTCCGATGACTTCCCATCCATAGTCGTCATATTATAAGCCACTCAGCGGCATCTCTATGCATTGAACTTGGTAAGACCAAGGTCTCTGATCAGATCGTTAACGTCTTTCAGGTCAGGGAAGTGTGGCTTTCTCTCCTCAGCCACATCTGTGAAATAGTAATCTGTATCTCCAATGTCGACCTCGCTGTCTAACTTGCTGTTGTCTATTGAAGATGGCTGATCCGTCTTCTGGCGAGTGAAAACTGGTAGCTCGGAGCAGTGTGGTACTGGAGCAATGGAAGAAGGAAAGTCTGGATAAACAATATGAGGTGCATTCTTGGCCAGTGCGACGTTTGGTAGGATCCACCAAGCAGAAATAACAATTGATTGATAGCGGGATAGCAAACTTCATGGCTCTTTTCTCACTTTAATCAACCTGTAAGATAGCAGATATAATTAATTATATACATTTAAAAGCAGGAAATTGTATACCTTACGTAAGACAGTATATGATAGTGATATATTACATATTTAACTATACTACATTAATATATGTGAAAATTCTGTCAATAGCATCTCCTTAAACTGTACACAATCTGAATCATTGAAAGGCTACAATATAAAGTGCTTTCATATAAGCGAGAAGCAAATGTTTACCTTACCCTCAAGAGTTTTCTTGCAATATCCCCATTTGAAATGAGGAGCCTATGACTTGTCTTGATCCCCGACAGGCATACTTCGGTATGCAGGCATCTCACATCTTACGACATGCTTTCAATGAATACTTTCTGACTCTTTTCTTTATAAATTGTCCACACACACGAATTTCAAAAAAATCATTACCCATGATCACAGAAACAAAGTTTTTTGTGGAACATTAGCTATTTTCTATTTGTTTTAAGCATAACACACTTTGAACCGAGGAGCAAAAAAAAAAGTTAAAATTTGTTACATTGAGTAATTTTATTTAAATTTTTTTTTCTCTCTTTACAGGTGGGTCGCGGCCCAAATCCAACAAAGTCGCGAATCTCAGCAAAGTTTTAGAATCACTACCTTACTGTAGTGATCGAATTGAACTGCAATATGTCATTTTTAAGGGGGAAGGGGTGAAGATCCAAAAGTAACGAAATTTTTGACGAGGGTGGGAGGATAGTGCAGCAAAATGTAATAAAGGAGGGGGGGGGGAATGGGTGAGGTTGTAATTCAAGGAAAAAAAATAGGGTTAATGCAATAGTCAGGGAGAAGGCGTGAGTGTTGCTGGTCACAGTCATATTTTTAGAAAATGCTATGTATGGTACTATGTTTAATGAATATATTTAGCATAAGCATTCATAATAAAATTACTACGAGTTCAGATGTATATAAATTTCATTTATATATAAATCGTATAAGCTGTTAGTCTAATAATTTATACCAATGTATGTTCGTTTGTGATTGTATATAGCATAAAAACTAGGGATGTGACGAAGTTCGAATTCGAATCCGACGACATTCGAGCTTCGACGTTTTTTGAGCAAATTCGAATCCGACGGATTTAAAAAAAAAAACCGATCAGATTCGAATTTGAAAAACGCTGTGGCTAGAGTTCGTCTAGACGGACGCCGTATTATTTTTTTTCGGGGTCCGTCTATAGATTGCGCATGCGCGCCAATTGAGATTAAGAGTAAAGATGCACGGCAATTATTCTTTATTACTTTTTTCGGGTCTGTCCGAGCCTAATAAAGTCGGAGGAAAACAAAATCATCCAAACTAACTACAAAAGCTAAGGAATAAAACAAAAAATTTGCATCTATCGCAACCCCCCCCCCTTTCCCAGAAACCATATAAAATACACGTTTTTTTTTCTTATACTTATATTAAACTAGTTGCAAGTACCCGGCTTTGCCCGGGTTTAAAAAAGGTTTTCTGTTTACCTTCTGTTTTCTCCCTACCCCCTCTATCCCTCCCTCCCTCTCCCTCCCTTTCCCTCCCTTTCCCTCCCTCCCTTTCTCCCTCCCTACTTCTCCCTCCCTCTCTCTCCCATTTCTCTCCCTCCCACCCTCCCTCTCCCATCTCCACTCTCCCCCTCCTTCTCCCCCCCTGTCCATCCCCCCTCCCTCCCTCTCTCCCCCCTTCCTCCTTCCCTCTCTCCCTCCCTCTCTCCCCCTTCCTCCTTCCCTCTCTCCCTCCCTGCCCCTCTCTCTCTTTATCTCTTCCTCCCATTTCTCCCATCCTCTCTCTCCCTCTCTCCTTCCCTTCCTTCTCTCTCCCTCCCTAACCCCTCTCTCCCTCCCTACTTTCTCCCTCCCTCCTCTCTCCACCTCTCTCCCTCTTCCTCCCTCCCTCATTCCGTCTCTCCCTCCCTGCCCCCTCACTCTTTATCTCTCTCCCTCCCTCTCTCCCACCCTCTCTCTCTCTCTCTCCCACCCTCTCTCTCCCTCCCTCCCCTTTCTCCCTCCCTACCCCCTCTCTCCCTCCCTTCCTTTCTCTTTCCTTCCAACCCTTTCTCTCTCCCTCTCTCCCTCCCTCTCCCATCTCCCTCTCTCTCTCCCTCCCTCTCCCATCTCCCATCTCCCCCTCCTTCTCTCCCCCTGTCCATCCCCCCTCCCTCCCTCTCTCCCCTCCCTCCCTCCCTCCTACCCTGCTTTTCTCTCTCCCCCCCCTGCCCCCCCCCTCTCTCTCTTTATCTCTCCCTCCCTCCCTCCCTCCCTCCCTCCCTCCCTCTCTCTCTCTCTCTCTATATATATATATATATATATATATATATATATATATATATAAATACTTATTATTATGGCTTCACACTTCTTCTAAAATCCTTCTTCATTCCTTTAACTTCCTTAAGCTGTACAAATAGGGAAGCATGAAAAAACATCAACAATTCTTTGCAGCACAAAGGCACAATACAGCACCAGCGCGCAAGTTCTATTCGATCATTGGGAAATGACGTCACAGAGGAATTTTATTTATGGCGCCGTCGAGATTACTTTAATATAGTAAAATACTAAAATAAAAAAAAAATTAATTACAATTAAACTACCCATCCAGATGAAACGAAACCTGTCCTATAACCTTCCCCATGTAATTATGTGTATGTGTAACAAATTTCACGTTTTTTGGTTATCTGGATCTTGAGTTATAAGGGAACAGACAGACAGACAGACAGACAGACAACAAATGCGTCTTATAAGTATAGAGATACCAACGAAGTCTTGGGGGGAAAAGACAGTGACAAATTCCTTATTTCGTTTGTGACATTTTTTAAACAAATAAATACTGTATAGTTTTTATTTTCACTATTAATAAAGATTATAAAGAATTATACGTGTTTTTATTTATTTGTTTATACAACTTTTTAAAAGTTGATGACGTCATTTGCTGTTAATAATCGGAGAATTAGGTTTCTATTGTAAACAGAATGAATGAGAACTCTAATTATTTAAAGCTTTTATCGGTGCGTCTTTGGAAAAAAAAAAAATAACTAATTCAATTGTAGGATTTTCGCGGGAAATGCAGTCTATTATTTATATTCATTTTCTTCCTATGAGTTAAGATAAAATAAGGTAGTAAATTACGTTAAAAGATTTATGATGCTGTTTAAGTCGGCGATCGTTTAGAGAGTTGGAAGTTGATCTCGATTCTCGCGCATGCGCTCATCTATAGACGGACCCCAATAAAAAATAATATGAAGTCCGTCTAGACGGAACTCTAGCCACTGCATTTGAAAAATTACCGTTTTCAGATCAAACACGGCCGTAGAAATCGTAACTAATACTAAAAAACATAGTGACTTTCTAAAACCATATATAAAGAAAACAGATAAAACTAAACTCCTGGACCCTTACTCAGCTGTCTATAGATGAGACGTCGTATTTGTTCATGAACGTATTTTAGATACACCCCCTCCATTCGCCAAATCCGCATCCGCATTCGAATCCGACGGATTTATATTTGCCAAATCCGAATCCGACGGATGCGGATTTTCATCAGCTCCGTCACATACCTAATAAAAACCTCACAATGTTTTTTCTTTAAGAGTTATGACCGGCAACACTCACACCTTGACCCTGGTAATAGTGACCAGCCCCTATAATGATATAAGGAATACATTGAGAATAAATAGTGTAATAGCTAAGACATATGTCAAAGAAATACAAATAAAAGGTGATAAAGAAGAAACTTATACATTCCGGCGCCAAATGTAATTATTGTGCGAATCAGTGAGTCACTGGCAAAATTTCAACAAGTTCTAATTATTGCACACATGTAAAGGTAAGAAATATTTTGCTGTAAGAAAAAGTTCCATTAAGACCCATCGGGGCAGATGAAATGTAGAATTCATCTATTTCTATAACCTTGGCATATGAAGGGATTGTGTGGTTATGAGAATTTAAATTGTACCCATTTAAATCTGGGTGGACCCGTGGGACGACTTTGCACCAAATCTCACATGGAAAAGTTTCCTTGGTTCTCACTGAGGATCGAACCCATGACTTTCAGGTCGACATTTGAGTAACTACACCACTCGGCAATCAGTCCCCCTATTTTGTTGTACTTTTTGTTTAATTGTTTATATAAGTGAGTAACTACTTTTTAGAAATAGTTTATTCAGTATTATGTAATTCTAATGAGTATTATACCATAAAGGGGATAGTGTATTTGGTTGTGAGGTTTTATTGGGATGGAATAGTTGTAATGTGTTATTGAGGACCGTTCAAATATTATGTAACACATGAAAGTACGGGTTCGCGGAGGTCTGGAGTTTGTGATATAGTTGGGTTATTACAACTGTTACTTACTGTCTGTACAAATGGTTCGGTTGAGGGGGGCTGTCATATAATAAGTGGGAGCAGTGTTTTTTTTAGCACAGAAACACAACAGGGGAGGGGGGAGAGAGAGGAAAGTGCAGTTGATATGCCTGACACAGAACTAAGTCATAAATAATCCAAGAGTTTCTCCAACAAAAAAAACAAGTTAACTTTTTGCACTTGCTGGTTGAATACGTGCTGCCACTACCCGCCCTTGAGAGACAAGGATAACATTAATTTTGGTTAAAACAATTACAAAAATCTGTAGTCGCTGAACAGAAAGCAGGCTGTTAGATAAGCTATAGAATGTTAAAACAGAAAAACTTATAAAAGGCCGAGAAAATTTTAGATGGATGTCAGCAACTACAGACAAATAGAGTGTACGTAAAATGTCACATTTAGGAGTGACTGTACATTGTAAAAAACCAGAAATTTAAGCTAAGATTTCTTAATGATCATGAACAGCTGCACTTTTGTTAGTCAATTCTTACATACGTTTAGAATATCAAAATGTCACCACATGAACTTATTATTTTTTACTAATTCATCAGCTAAGGAGAAAGATACCACAGACTTTTACACCTTTTTGAATAAAGATAAGTCATGTAAAATGTCTTTTCTTTTAAATGTTTGCACAGCTTTTTTTTATGAAAGAAAAAACAAGCAATTAAGCCTGTTCCATTCTGGACACAGGACGTGTTAGCGCATTTTCATGTTATGTATCAGTACGTTTGTTAGCTTTCAGTAAATATTTGTAAATTTTGGAAATGTTTATAAATTCAATTTTGTAATGCATATATCTGTAAAAAAAATATTATAAAGACGTTTCTTCATATTTGAAAAAAAAATATTTTCTCTTAAATCTAACTACAAGTGGTTTGTGGTTACTGAAATAGGACTCATAATTGAAAACATTCGAAATTGTAGTTATTTAATCGTCCGAAAACTCCGTCAATTGTTGCATAGCTCTGATACTTTCAATTAAACTCAGAACACAAGCTTACTATTTCATTTGATGAGTTTCTTAATAAATCTTGGTGAAACTACGTGCTGCAGTATTTCGCACCAAATGAATGGGTTGTTGAACGTACAAGGTGTAGAATGGAGCCATATATATAATATTTAAGCCCCTTAGGAGCCCTGAAGCCCGGCCCTCATAGGTCCTATCGCAAAATGAACTTTTGATGTACACATGGCAGGCCAAAACCTACAAAATGATATATACATCATGGGTCTAGGACTTATGGTTGCTGAGATATAGGGCGCTCCTTTATTAATATAGCTTACATAATAAAAAACGGTACTTTATAAGCCCCCTTTTACGGCCCTCAGAGGTCAGATCGCGAAATGGAAAAAAGTCATTTCTTGGCAGGCCAAGACCTACAAAATGATATATACATCATGGGTCTAGGACTTATGGTTGTTGTTCTGGTCCCCTAAAACTCGCCTGGCCCCTGGGCATTTGCCACCCTGCCCCCCCCCACTCGTCGGCACTGGTTGCGAACTTATATTATTATACCTTTCAAATTTGCAAACGTCGTGGTTTAGCACTGAATTTACCTAAAAATGCTTCACCATTCAGATTGTCTGTTAAATCTTTTTCAAATGCAAGCAGGAAAAGATTGCTTAGACGCTTTTATAACATTGATCTGCGATATGGGGTGAGCATTCGTGTGAGGGTTGAGAAACTGTTCTCACACACGGCTGTTGAAGCCCCAAATGCCAATGCTGCCCAAAATACCCAGAAGTGAACTTTAATAAGATTCAATCTTTTATGCCCAAAATTAAATAAGCTATATATGTAAGTAAAATAGCCTGAATGATTGCCAAAATATAAACTTTTAAGTTTTTATAATATTGATTTATTGAACAAACTGATTGATGTTTTATAGCCGTTATTATTAAAATGTTGTCAAAAAGCTCAAATCAAGCACCGGGGGGGGGCGCTCAGGTCATGAATGGGGGGCTCAGCCCCCCTATCCTCCCTTCCCTCTGGCTACGGGCCAGAAAAAAATTTAACGTGCAACACAAGAAAAAATTAGTCGAAATTTTATAATTGATTAAAGATTATTTTTAACTATAAATTATACTCATATCTTTTGCAAATTATCTAGGAAAAAATTTGTTTCGAATATTTTCCAAATATACAACCTGAACGCATTTTACTTTTTCACTCCAAATATTGCAGGGCTTTAACTTGTATATTCCAAATCCAAAATAACTCCAAAATAGGTGACCTGCTGATAGGATATTTAAACAATTCACAGTCTTTTCTATGCTTTCCCTTTTACTTGATGACCAGTTGTAATGGGTTTTTTTAAATCTGTTTAAAGCTGAAAAGATGTTCAAACTTCAGTATATTTCTAATAGTCAAACTGAACTAATGTTGATATTAATAATAATACTTAATAGTAATATAAATTGTTGAATACTCTCACAGTTTATTAACTGACACACATGCGTAGGTTCCTTTCAAGAGTATTTAATAATCATAAACAAAGACAACAACAACCATGGCCACTGCTCTTGCCGGCTTCCTCGTCACTTTCTTCTCTGCTCTTGCTGTTCTACGTCATCGACTTCAATAACAATATACATGGTGCCCTCTATGAGGGAGTTACAATACGGTGCGCTCAATGAGGGAGTTTATGAAAGAAAAAACAAGCAATTAAGCCTGTTCCATTCTGGACACAGGACGTGTTAGCGCATTTTCATGTTATGTATCAGTACGTATGTTAACTTTCAGTAAATATCTGTAAATTTTGGAAATGTTTATAAATTCAATTGTGTAATGCATATATCTGAAAAAAAATATTTAAAAAAAGTACCCTAAGAAACACTGTAGCCCAGCCCACAGAGGGCATGACCAAAATTAATCAAACCAAATTTATGTTAGGGGGATAGATACTCTTGGGGCGCCTAGGGCCCTTATTCTTGTATCGTTATGTATAAGGTGTAGAATGGGGCCATGAAAATGACATAATTATTAATAATGCTTATATAGTAAAAACGGTACCCTAAGAAACACTGAAGCCTAGCCCTCAGAGGTCAGATCGCGAAATGAACTTTTGATACAGGAATGGCAGGCCAAGACCTACAAAAAAGTATAAACATAATGGGTCTAGGACGTATAGTTGCTGAGATCTAGGGTGATGACAGACGGACAGACGGACAAAACGGAAACAATAGCACATTCGACTTCTCGAAAATGCGCTAAAAATGTGTTACAAGTTATTTCTTATCATTCTACGATTTAGAGCTATGCTTAGACATTAAGTGTTATTATCGTATTATTAAGAAAAATTGACGAACTTTTTAATGACACTAAAAAAAAACTATAAAATTGAAAAATCGCAAAGTAATTTACATTTTATTTCGATTAAATACATTATAATTTAGTGTTTAGTATGATTTTAAAGGGCATTTATTTTTGCACACATTGATATGTTTGGCATTACTGTCAAACAAATGTTCCAGGAGCGCACGAAGATTGAAAATAGGATGGTCAAATTAGATCGCGCGTCAGCCGGTAAAAAGTGATTTCGGTGACGGTTTTCATGTAAAAAATTCAACTTTCTTTTTGGTATCAATGTAAATAAAAATTTCCTATTATTGTAAGGCTAATTTTTTTTTAACTAGCAGTATACCCGGCAAATAACTTAGGAGTATTTGTTTAAACAGTAATTAATTATCTCAATGGTAAAATCAAAAAAAAGCATTGCAATAATGATCAAATTAATTTTCTGACATTTCGCTGCACGGAGGGAAATTGGTGTGCTACGATACAACACCGGCGCGCAAGATCAATTCGGCTTCTTCCTTTCTTAATTTCTTACTTACATGCTGGTCTTATATATAGTGAATGGTATAAAGGTTATTGATATTTGATCAGTTTTCGTAGAGAAATCATTAAATGAAAACTATCAAAATATCGACTAAAGTCACGTAAAACCCCTATTTTGGACTTGTGGTACGTACTGAAAAACAATTTATTCAATTCTTATGCAGTGCAAAGTTTATGAGTTTTTTGATAATTTGTATGTAAATATAAAAAGGGAAACAGCAAAAAGAAACTAAGGTTTCTTAAGTTTCTCATAGGTTCTATAAAAACACAGCATTAAATAATTTAAATACACTGGACAACTACAATGGCCATTATTTTACACTGCCGGCTTCATCGTCAGTTACTCTTACGTCACACAGGCATCGCTGTCAATAATAAACAATAGTAAATTATAAGGTGCACTGGTCTAAGGGAGTTCCTTATTTATCGCGCACTTCAAAGGGCTGTGATAGAGTTATAACAATATAAACTTTAGCAACAAAAGCAAACCAAAATCTTTTAACAATATAATGTATGAGAAACTATAAAAAAGATTGTCTGGTCTTTCCTTATCACACTGTGTAGTTTATATTTATTATACAAATAAATAAAAACAAAAAAATTCTTTTGACACTAAAGTATGAATTTGGATATATATATATGCCAATTTTTTTTTAAAAAAGAACATTGATTAAAATGTAATAAAGAGAAAACATAATTCTTTATATTAAACTAATATGTATATAAATTATTATTTCTAAAAATATAAGCGTGAGTACCCATCTCGGTATATCGATTATTTACTTATCGCTACTTATCTTCTAGTTTAAAGACATATACAGTTTAGCATATTACAATCAAACACGCTATTAATGATACTTATTATCATTTCTATTATTTTTTAACACTGTAACATAAATTAACAAATTTGGAAATTCTATACAAAACCTGGGTGGGTAGGAAGCTAGAAGGGTAAGTATGTGTGTACACAGACAGACAGACATACAGATAGATATATATATATAGATAGATGATGGATGTATAGCTGGATAGATAGATAGATAGATAGATAGATAGATAGATAAATAGATAGATAGATAGGTAGGTAGGTAGGTAGATAGATAGATAGATAGATATATAGATAGATAGATAAATAGATAGATAGATAAATAGATAGATAGATAGATAGGTAGGTAGGTAGGTAGGTAGATAGATAGATAGATAGATAGATAGATAGATAGATAGATAGATAGATAGATAGATAGATAGATAGATAGGTAGATAGATAGATATGTTAATGGTTTGATTGATATTGATTACTGTATATTTGTCAACAGATTGGTATATCTGCTTCGAGTCTTATTATGTCCAACTTTCCAGATGAAGCTAAGCTGTTTTACACTAATCTACTACAGATTGCAGAAGTATTCGGCTCGGCTGGACAGAAGGCTGTCATTGAAGCGCACTGTGGTGATTTGGCAGCATCTGGCGCAGGTTCGTATTTTTTTTTTCAGGCAGTTGGATCTATGGACACAGATTCACTATTCTCATGTCATACATAAAATTTAGATGGTTAGTGGATACAAGAAAATATGAATCTGAACACTATTGTCCTAATATTTTAAACCATTAAAATTTTTTTTTAAGACATTGATTGGAAACTTGCCGAAAAACGTCTGGATTCAGCAATGTCCGTGCTGAAACAGGAAGGTCTGGATTTTTTCTACAGGTGGGCAGGTAGAAGGAAGGCCATTGTCCTACATAAACAAGGACGCTATCAAGCAGCTTTAGAGTATGTTTTAGATTTGTTTTCTTTTTGTTGTTTGTTTCTTTTTTACAAGTACATATTTAAATGTACATACGTTATTTGTAATTTTTCTCATCTATATTTTTGTCAGATATTTTGAAGAAGCTAAAAAAAATATTTGATCAAAAACCATTTAAAATTGATGAAGAAAGTCTTGGCGTTTCCAGTTATCTGTTTGATGAAGAAATTTGGACACAAGAAATTTACGAAAATTTTCCACTGATATTTAGAGGTATTTCTATGACTGATTCGCTAATGGACACTAATGTATAGCTAATTTGACTGGGTTGTGCTCACATCACATTATAAACTTAGCGTTGCTTTTCTTATCACTCATGGCGACTTGTCGGTATTATTATTATTACGACATTTATTATTTCATGCCTTTTGTTTAGTTTCTATGTGTCTTATACAGCAATATATTCATTATATTTGGATAAAAATGACATGTTCTGATAAATTGATAATATAGATTTTGAAAAATTATTTTTTTATCTATTCAGGCGAAACGGAAGAAGCTTTTAACAAATTAATGGATGTACATAAAGCTATGATAAAATGGAACAGATATCACCCCTTAAGGTGTTTTGTGTGTAACTACAGTGCATATGCCTTTGAAAGAGGTACGTGTATGCAAGGCCGCACAGTAATATTTTGAAAGATGTGTAAAAAACACACAAGAGGAAACTTCTAAATGGCTGCTTTGGTGACAGAATTCGGAGCCATAATATTTTTAGAGCATTTTCGAAAAAAAATGCTCTATTGTCCCCGTTTTGTCTGTCTGTCTGTCTGTCTGTCTGTCTGTCCGTCATCACCCTAGATCTCAGCAACCATAAATATTAATAGCAGCACGGGGGCCCGTGTCACCCCTGCCCAGGGGCCCGAAATTTCTGTCGATGGGCCTGTTCGCAACCTTGTAATAGTTTTATATATTGATATCTTCTGAGGACAACTAGCAACTTAAATAAGTTAATAAAATAACATTGACTTCTAACTTCATTTTTATACATATGTATAATAAAATAATAAAGTACAAACTCCGTGATTTCTGAGCGATGTTATTTAATTAGCAAATTTACTTTTTAGCAGAGTTATTTATATTTTAAATTGAATAATTGCGACTGTTGTTGTTGATAGATCTGTTCTGTGTTTTTAATATTTTATAAGAAATATCACACAAATAGCTAAGCTATATTCGTGCATCTTTGTCGTTCTTCCCGGGTTGTACGTTAAACCAACAGTATAATAATATAAATCATGTATCTATTATGTGACAATTGTTTAGCAGAACAAATGGTCAATATATTTATAACAGGAATCAGAAATTGCTCAGCCTCAATAAATTTTTATCATTAAAACTCTTTACTATTTAAATTATTTTTAACAAAACTGAAACATGCCATGCATTATTGAAACGTAGTTAAAATTATATATTTCTAATTAATATATAGCTAAACAATCGGTACTAAAATGCACCATTCCAGATATGGAACTGCAAAAAATTTCTTGGGGACGGGACTCATTCTCTACATCATCTATCCATCTGTTTCTTGGTTAGCTCAATGCCTATGTTCTTTTCCCATCAGACGCTTCCCAATGGGACGGATAGGGTGAATTCCCCCCTCCCCCTTATATGTTGAATTCCGATGAAATTAAAATTCTCGGGCGGACCTTATCAGGCAACTATTTCTTTGAAGTTAGTGGAGGGATCTTCAAAGGCAAAGCCCATAGTCTTAAACAAAGGCAGTTATTTATAAGGCTGTGAGAGGGGCAACACCGTGTGGATTGTGCACAAGGCTAACAACCCAGTCAATTTAAAAAAAACAACAACACCTAGTTACTTAATCCAAACAGCTAATCGCAAATCGGAGTGATATAAATCAAAACCGGCCCTCGCACACCTAGTAAGCACTTCATATAAATCTTCAATAACTTTCCACACCGTATTAGTTTTCAGTTCAATCACTTCTCTTGCACGTTGTCGGACATGGTATATAACCTTTTTCCTCATTTCTCCGCTTATATTAACTTTTATAAAAAAAATATATATATTTATGTCCATTGTCTACAAGATTTTATTTTATTGACTCAAAAGTTTTAAAATATTGTATTGTCACAAACCCACTGAGAGTGAAAACTAATTAAAAGCTTATCAAAGCCATGGCGTGATTTAATGCATGAATTCGCTAACAGTTAGTTACCTCAGGGACGAAATATCCACCTTAAAAAAAAAAGAAATACTACTCCAATGCTATCAATCAAAAGTATACTAGTTTCGAATTTCTGACTGAGTGCATAGATCTACAAGTTATGACTCCCGGGTTCGATCTCCTGTGACGACCTGTTGCGTATTGTTTATGGTTGACTGGGATGTTCGAATTAGATTACAATTTACATGTGCAGGGACGGTAAAGGTTGAAATATGCAGTCTGAGTGCGGACTGAGTGTTGGGTGACGAGCGAGACCAGGAGAGCATGGTGCTGATGGGTGATAGGTCATTGCAGGTGAAAGTGGACAGAGGAAGATACCACGCGAAAAAGAGAGGAGGTCAGGAATTGAGAACACATGTGTTGGTGCAGGAGTGTAGGACTTTGGTGACTTATTATATGTCTATGACTTATTATTATTATCTTTCTATTGTAACTTGAATAGATTAAACTTATACTATTGTGTTTTCACGAATGACTTGTTGATGTGTTCATATCATTGGTTGTGGTGTATAAGGTGTCATGGCGTTGTGTACAATGTATGCCCCATAGAAACCCTGTACACAATAGATCAATGGATTTTTAGGTCATGGTTAAAGTCCCCAACTATATATATATCACGTGGTGCCTCCAAGACCATCACTGTCGGGCACTATCGGCTATGGTGGGGATGAAAAATGGGCACCGCAAAAAACTAAAAACAATTAGTAGTTTATATGATCGAAGAAATTTTATTTAATCCTTACGGGGACTTCACACACACACACACACACACACGCACACACACAGGCACGCACATACACACACATATTACAACTATTATCCCACGTAGTGTGACTCACAGAGTGTTACGACTAATTTCAGGCGACTAATTTTATTCTAATTTATGGAGAAGTCGGAGAACGCGCATGTACCTTTTTGGGAAAAAGAGTATAATTAGTGCGCAGCGTATTCATATAATGACTCTTGAATCAGCGATTATTTTTAAATGAGTTCAGTTTCTCCCAAAGTAAATGGAAGTAAACTATGTAAAGAGTAATTTAGGCTAGGGTGACTATTCCCCGAGAAATAACCCGTACGAGGACAGTGTGTATATTTATTAGTATCTTTATAGACACTAAAACTAAATACAAACGGTATACCATATATGATAATGTGTTACATCTTAAAAACAGTTAATACCTTACAAAATGCAGAAAAAGAGCCGTCTTGCGAATTTTGATAAATAGCTTTTTCTAGAAGTGGGCGTAACTCGTGCCAGCGTCCGTAGTAACGATAGCGTCTTTCTATAGCTAATGCGTAGTCTTCTCCCTTGTTTAGAACTCTCCACAAGAACTGCTTGTTCCTGTTATATAGGTAATATAATATTATTAAATTAAACAAAAAATAAATTATTTCAAGAAACATGAAAAAAATTTCAACTATAAGTGTGAAATCTTTGATCAAAATGTATCCTTTACATGTAAGGCTAATTCAATATTGATGTAATAGAGTGGCGTAAAAAGAGAATGGGCACCAGTATATCATTATAAAACTTCAATGATGGATGGATCTGTGGTAGGATCTCATAGGGGTGAATGGTCGTTCCACAAACTAGATTGTCCATGTTTTATTGCCGCAGCACAAGGTCGGCATAGCCGTTCTTAATTGCAACTAGTCTCAAGATTCCTACGTATTTCGTTGCGAACAATCGCTTTAATTATAATTTTTTCTAGCTTTGAACCTCTTTTTTTGGTAAATTAAATATTACAGGTTGATCCGCCGTTCATTCTCATAAACATGACTTTTCACAATTTTTCGTAACCGGGCAGCGCGATATAATCCGAATATCAGTTCTGTAAAAAGGACGAATTCTAAATTATTAAATTTCCGAGTAAGGGAATTAATGTTTTTAAAAGTTTAAAGATGAATTAATCGGTTGCAAGATCGACACAAACAAGATTTCCATAATTATGTCGGTCAGGTAGGCATATACCTTACATAAGTACATGTACATTGATATCTTTCATTACAAGCTAAATAAGTTCCAGAAAATCATTCGTAAATGAAATAGCTTTTCTGAATCTCAGTAGAAAGATGTACCCATCACATGGTAATGCACAATAATGCTGCCAACCAAGGCCTAAAAATATTGTGTATTTCGATGGGTTTTTATAAGCTCTTATAACATGTGTACAGAGGAGAACTTGGCGGTACTCGGGGCCCAGGGCACGATCGTTTGCGGGGTCTGAAAAAAATGCTTTTGTTCTGCTACTGTTTGAGAACAATAAAAAGAATCTGCATCACGTGCCGTGTCCGACGCCGGAGTTTCCCTCATGAGCGGGTACTGGAGCGGTCACCATCGATGCAGCTAACCAAGGTCACCACTGGGATATACATTTAAGGACAAAATGTTTTTGAATGATACATTTACCAATTGTTTGTTTGTTTAAAAAAGCTTCAAATTAGCTTCCAAATAAAATGCGAAAGAAGAAAAGAATAACACGTCGGACGCATTCACTACACAGAGAAATGTTGTATACATGACGCATGTATTTTAATTTATTAAATTCAGTTTTCAAGTTTTTTGGCTCTAATTTTGAAAAGGGGAGGGCATTTTAGTGTCCCCAGGCAGCCCAAAAGCTATTTACGCCACTGATTTAATATTCGAAATTTCTAGAGTAGGTAATACATATATATGCTAACCAGTCTGATGTGGTAGTTATTTTTGATTGCCCATCTAGTGCTGGCCTTGTCATACAGAAGTATATCACAAGCGGGTGAAAGGTTAGCTGCTGCGTGCCAGGTGATTCTATGATAACGTGGTTGTCTCTAAGTCTCGCCAGAGAAGTAGTCCACTGATAGTAGTTGTGGGTTGGGTTCAAGTACTCGTAAACTTCCCTGAGGTAATCTTTTATAATAATAGTTAAGCACATGATGATCTTAATGTTTGCAATAAGACAAATTTATAACGAAGTTAAAATAAATAAATATCAATACTATAAACAAATACATTGCTAATGACGTTGTTATAAAATATATACTACGGGCTGTCTATTAATTACGTCAACAATTTTAAGGACATTTTATACCCTCGCATTTAGAGTAAAATTACATTTTGAATCAAGAATTAGAGTAGAAATCACCATAATGCGGGGCTGTCATTTCAGAACGTTGCTGTTGTTGACTTCAGTTTATCTTGACCACTCCAAATGTCAGTAATTGTCAAACCTTCTTTCCCCTGCCAACTAGATTGTTGATGTAATTAATGGACAGCTTTTCAGGCCTATGAATGTTATACAATTTTGTAATACCGTTATACAATTAACACATAACCTTTTTATGTAATAAAGCAATAATTATTTTAAACCTTCTGTAAATAACATTGACATTTGTGGATGACATCTCATTATTAACACGAGGTCTGATTCACAAATCCAATTTCTAACTTCAACTTCTCGTTTGCTGAAAATGGCGGTCAGAAAATTAACATCATTTATGATGAACTCCTTGAGACATAAGGAACACAGCGTTATTAAGTAATTCTTAAGAAATACGTCTGAAATTCTAATTATTCCTTCTGGAAATCCAAATAAGTTCAAGCAAAGTTGTACGTATTCTGTAACATCAACACCAGGAGCATACTGTTCCAGAAGAGACAAGATGTCTAATGGGTCGGACAACATTCCTACTTGTACTAGTTCAGTATTTCGACCAACTATATTGAACTTCATATATGTTGTAAAAATAACGCTCACTAGTAAATGTTCTTCCCAATACAGATTTGCGATGCTGGCTATGAAGTTCAAAAATTCAAGATCATGCCCAGATATACGCAAACTTTCACATTTATAGAAGACGAAAATATGGTGAGTGCGGTGATCTGTTTTAAGCACGGTCCGAATTTCATGCACAGCATTTTGAGATTTTAGTTGAACTAGATTTGTTGAATGAATGGCTCTTTGCACAAGGTCTAAAAGTCCTAAAAAGTTGCTGACATTCTTGCACAATATGTGATGGCACTTCATGGCTTTCCTTGGCGATGTATGACTGTCTTCCGAAACACTTAAGACCTATTGATATAAAACACAGGTTAAAAAACAATCAATTAAACTCTAACATTTCTTTTAGAAGCGTTGTTAACTTATTACGTTTTTTCTTCACAGGTGGATTGTGGAGTTACTTTGGGATCATTAAAAAGGAATGATAGACAGGTAGGTTTAACGTTGGGCTCTATGGGCTTCATCAATTGTTGGGGCTCAGGACGCACGCCTGTCGCGCTCATCCCTTTTTCTACACATTTAATTAACATTTTTTTGGTATTTCAGAAAATCTGTCAAGAACTGTACCCCTCAACAATCACCAACATCAAGAACTATACCCCTCAACAATCACATACATCACGAACTGTACCCCTCAACAATCACATACATCAAGAACTGTACCTCTCAACAATCACATAATCAAGAACTGTATCACTCAACAATCACATACATCACGAACTGTACCCCTCAACAATCACACACATCAAGAACTGTATCCCTCAACAATCACACACATCAAGAAATGTATCCCTCAACAGTCACCCAAATCAAGAACTGTATCCCTCAACAATCAGATACATCATGAACTGTACCCCTCAACAATCACATACATCACGAACTGTACCCCTCAACAATCACCCACATCAAGAACTGTATCCCTCAACAATCACACACATCAAGAACTGTACCCCTCAACAGTCACCCAAATCAAGAACTGTATCCCTCAACAATCACATACATCATGAACTGTACCCCTCAAAAATCACCCACATCAAGAACTGTACCCCTCAACAATCACCCACATCAAGAACTGTATCCCTCAACAATCACACACATCAAGAACTGTACCCCTCAACAGTCACCCAAATCAAGAACTGTATCCCTCAACAATCACATACATCATGAACTGTACCCCTCAACAATCACCCACATCAAGAACTGTACCCCTCAACAATCACCTACATCAAGAACTGTATCCCACATCAATGTAAAGAGGTTGGTTAGTACTCTGGGACCTCAACCCTTTATATAGTGCTTCAAATATTCGAAAATCGACCCCTTTTAATTGAACTTCATTAATGTTTTCATAATACATTTCATTTAATTTAACTGGTGCCATTTTTCGATTTACAATTCAATGATTAGACAAAATACCAAAGGGACCCACATTTTTCACATTTGGAACTATTCCTGAAGCGATATCGTGGTGTAGCTCAGATGGAAAGCTAAATCTTCCATTTATATAATAAAACAAGCAATTAAGCCTGTTCCATTCTGGACACAGGACGTGTTAGCGCATTTTCATGTTATGTATCAGTACGTATGCTATCTTTCAGTAAACATTTGTAAATTTTGGAAATGTTTATAAATTCAATTGTGTAATGCATATATCTGTAAAAAATTAATTATAAAGACGTTTCTTTATATTTGAAAAAAAATTATTTTCTATTAAATCTAACTACAAGTGGTTTGTGGTTACTGAAATAGGACTCATAATTGAAAACATTCGAAATTATAGTCATTTAATCGTCCGAAAACTCCGTCAATTGTTGCATAGCTCTGATACTTTCAATTAAACTCAGAACACAATATTACTATTTCATTTGATGAGTTTCATAATAAATCTTGGTGAAACTACGTGCTGCAGTATTTCGCACCAAATGAACGGGTTATTGAACGTATAAGGTGTATATATAATATATAAGCCCATTAGGAGCCCTGAAGCCCGGCCCTCAGGGGTCCTATCGAGAAATGAACTTTTGATGTACACATGGCAGGCCAAGACCTACAAAATGATATATACATCATGGGTCTAGGACTTATAGTTGCTGAGATATAGCGCTCCATTATTAATATAGCTTATATAGTAAAAAACGGTACTAAGGCCCCTTTTACGGCCCTGAGAGGTCAGATCGCGAAATGAAAAAAAGTCATTTCTTGGCAGGCCAAGACCTACAAAATGATATATACATCATGGGTCTAGGACTTATAGTTGTTTAGATCTAGGGTGATGACGGACAGACAAAACGGGGACAATAGAGCATTTTTTTTTAGAAAATGCTCTAAAAATGTGAATCATCAATAGTGAAATAATGTAGCCCTGTAAGCATTTTTAAATTTCTGATACCATCTCTTTATAGAACCTATACTTTTATAATCTAATTTATTCATTGACAGAAATCTAAATAATAGTTTATAGATAGAGAGAAACAATTACCATGGAAATGATAAGGAAACACGTCAAGCAAACTTTAAAAAAAATAGACACAACTGAAAGTTTCCAATTGTCCTCTTAACACTTAAATTATCCAGTAAGCTTTGTTGGTCGTAATTCGCACCTAGGGCAACACTTGTGAAACACAGTACTGATGGAAAGAATATCGGGACAGTAGGGTTTACGGTACGTCCTTATGATTACTGTACAGAGACTTAAAATGCTGTAAAAGCTACGGAAGTCATGTTTTTGAGGGAATCAGTTTTACAGTCATACGACGGCCGTGGATAAAGACAATTGGAAAGATGGCTATGTGCATGGTAGGCAAGATTCATAAATGGGTTTTAGAGTCAAATGATAATGATGATGACAACATTAAGAATATTAGTACACAATACACGTTTAAGCCTGTAAGGAATATCACATCTTCGTGTTTGTATAGGATAGGATGATACTTCAAGTGTTAATGATTGTGATGACATAATACATGTATCGTGATTTGGGTAAACGTTGTACATTTGAAAAAAAAATGAATATTACATTGAATCTTTTGCATACCTAGTTGAATACGGGAAATATTTCAGAAATAAAGATGGATCTATAAGTTTAATGCTAAGAAAATATCAGAATCAGTTCACGCGGAGGACTGCCTTGCATATTGTCCTGCCAAGCAGGAAACAAATCGAGCACAACGATAAACATTTGAAATTCCTAAAATATTTAATCATTTAAATTACCACAATAATGGCTTTAAAAATGAATAGCATGAAAAACCGACATGTTCAACCAAAGTTTTTTTCCCAACCATCGGCGGCCCACAGACCTGAAGTACTTGACCTGGTGTCATCAAGGCTGAGCTGATAGAATACTTCTCCTCACTTCTGATGGATGTGACCTGGGGTGAGTTTGTGAGGATTGCTCTAGAACTCTCTTTCTTTTCACCATTGCGGTGTAGAAATCTGGTCACTCTTTGCCCCATGATTGTGTCTGTTATATACAAATACATGAAACTCTTTTTTTAATAATCCAAGCATATACTTTCAATGAACTTAAATATAACCGTTTTAAATACCTTGGATGGCTTGTAAGAAAAATTCGAAACGATTTTAATCCACTAATCATCAGCTAAATTAAAAATAACAACAGCAAAAAAAAAAAACAAAAAAAAAACCAATAAACTTAAGAATGCTAAACAAGCATTTTTATCTATAAATTATACATAAAAATTGTTTGAAATGAACAGCCTTAAAAAATGATTAGTTATGAAATAAAAAAAAGATGCATAGCAATATATTCACATAATGTTTTTTTAAAACCAGGATAAACCCCAAGGTATATTTAGATGTGAAAAGTTTTTTTCATTTTAATCTTTTAACATCCTGTTTTTTTTTAACGCAGGGAAAACACCAGAGCTATATTTAAATGTGAACAGTTAATTTCATGGAATCAACTGACGTAAACTCATTCAACTGTAATAAGCTGTACTGTTAGATCAATACATTTCACAAACCGGTTCCCAAAAAAACATAAGCCACACTAGAATATATATACATATATATATATACTAGTTGCAAGTACCCGGCTTTGCCCGGGTTTAAAATAAGGTTTTCTGTTTACCTTTTGTTTTCTCCCTCCCCCCTCTCTCCCTCCCTTCCCTTCCCCTCCCTCTCCCTCTCTCCCTTTCTATTTCCCTCCCTCCCTTTCTCCCCCCTCCCTCTCCTTCCCTCTCTAACTCTCCCATCTTCCTCTCTCTCCCAATCTCCCTCCCTTCTTCTCACACCCCCGTCCCCCGTCTCTCCACCTTCCTCCCTTCCTCCTCCCCTCTCTCCCTCCCTGCCCCCTTTCTCTCTTTATCTCTCACTCCCTCCCATTTCTCCCATCCTCTCTCCCTCCCTACCCCCTCTCTCCCTCCCTCCATTCTCCCTCCCTCCCTCTCCCGTCTCCCTCTCTCCCCCTCTTCTTCTCTCTCCCTTCCTCCCCCTCTCTCCCTCCCCCTCTCTCCCTCTCCCTCCCTTTCTCCCTCCCTCCCTCTCCCTCCCTCTCTCCCATCTCTCTCTCCATTCATCCCTCCCTCATTCCCTCTCTCTCCCTCCCTGCCCCCTCACTTTCTCTCTCTCCCTCTCTCCCACCCTCTTTCTCTCCCTCCCTCCCCTCTCTCTCCCTCCCTACCCCCTCTCTCCCTCCCTTCCATTCTCTTTCCATCTCCCCCTACTCCCTCTCCCATCTCCCTCTCCCCCCATCTTCCCTCTCTCCCCCTGTCCATCCCCCTCCCTCCTCTCTCCCCCTCCCTCCCTCCCTCCTACCCTCCTTTCCTCTCTCTCTCCTCCTGCCCCCCCTCTCTCTCTCTCTCTCTCTCTCTCTCTCTCTCTCTCTCTTTCTCTCTCTCTCTCTCTCTCTCTCTCTCTCTCTCTCTATATATATATATATATATATATATATATATACTTATTATTATGGCTTCACACTTCTTCTAAAATCCTTCTTCATTCCTTTATCTTCCTCAAACTGTACAAATCAGGGAGCATGAAAAAACAACAACAATTCTTTGCATCACAAAGGCACAATACAGCACCAGCGCGCAAGTTCTATTCGATTATCGGGAAATGACGTCACAGAGGAATTTTATTTATGGCGCCGTCGAGATTACTTTAATATAGTAAAATACTAAAATAAAAAAAAATTAATTACAATTAAACTACCCATCGAGATGAAACGAAACCTGTCCTATAACCTTCCCCATGTAATTATGTGTATGTGTAACAAATTTCACGTTATCTGTTTTTCTGGATCTTGAGTTATAAGGGAACAGACAGACAGACAGACAGACAGACAGACAAAAAATGCGTCTTATAAGTATAGAGAAGGTGGGATATTATTTCTTGAATATTGTGTTAGCAAGGAGGGTCTAGTGTGATAGCATAAGTGGAGACTAGAGTTATAAAATCTATCAATCTATCAAATCTATCTATATCTATCTAATCTATTTATCTATCTATTTATCTGTCTAATCTATCTATACATCTAACGATCGATCTATCTATCTATCGATCTATCATTTTCGTAAAACTGTTGTGACAGTTCAGTAATATCATTTGAAATAGCGCAACAACGATTCTTAATAAATTTTAAGCTGACGTCCTTTCCTTTAATTTCCATGATTATTTTTGCTTATTGTATCCCATCAATAACCATCAGCCGTAATCTGAATTTTAAATTCACGTTTTTGAAAGGTATACAAATAGAGCCTTTATTTTCGATGGGCAAATTATGTGATAGCCTTGGGCCCCGTACTGCCCCAGTTACCCCAGCATTAATGTGTTTTAAATCTTCTGCTATTAGATCCCCATACGAGTAATTTCGTTTGCAGCCCCCCCCCCCCAATATATTTAAGAATTCTTTACTTATGGCCAGTAAAGACTCTATATACAGATACCCATATAAAAACCATCTTGTATGTTATTGTTTGAGTTCCCCCCCCCCACTCTTCTCGTTATTTTTTTTTATTCATCTTCTCTTTTATTATTATTGGCGTGCGAGTATTTTTTTCTATTTGTCAGCACTGATGCCGATTCTCTTTCAAGGACAATCAAGTTCAATTTATTATATAATAATAATTGGTAGAAAAAAGTGCGAATGATAATATTTTTTGGTAGAGAAAGACTAAGAGGAAGTGAGAAAACAACAAAAAAAAAAAGAAGAGAAGGGAATGTCGGTTATTGAAAATGTCGAGATATGTTATATTAATCAACATTGATCAGTTTATCAGTTGTGATGAATTATCAAAGACATTTTTTTGTAACATTATTGTGTCAAGTTTCAACCTTTGCCTATCATGAATATTTCTCATTGTATTTCGATTCCGAAGGGATAATTATTATTTACAATAATCTAAGAAGCAATCATGTAATTTTTAGCCAAAGAAATGTAGCACACAAACAGAAACGAAATAGATTTGAATATTTTTTTTTGCCTATAATAGAAAAACTGTAAGCCAATGGGGAGAAATAAAAAAAAAGAACAACAAAGGCATTCTTCTATGCTTGATTGACATTGTTGAATGAACACATTTTTATTTTACAATTTATTTTACAACATCATAAAAAGAAAAAAAAAATCATCCAGCATTTAAGAATAATTAATAGATACATGTGTATGTGGTGGTAGTGGTTTAGGATGGGATAATTACATATTGGATTTATTTTAGATAGACCTATATAAATATGTTATACTATATTAATAAACACAATAATATAGCAAGAACAATTATTGTAAAAAAAATTGTACGGGTGCAATATTTATTTCTAATTAACTACTGGGGGTGGGACGGTATTTGATGTTAACTTTTTTTTTTTTTTTACCAACTCCAACATTTGTCCAGTATGCTGTAGGAACGGAAGCATCACGGAAGACACGGGTAGATGAATAGACTTCATTGGAATTTGAGCCCGCAACTCACACCAAGTAGACAGATAAATCACGAGCAGTTCTCCCATCAAGACCGAAAACAAAAGCAAATACAGGTCGGATGGTTTTTTGGCCACAATATATATATATATATGTTTTTAGTTAAAAATTTAAAGACAGCTCAACTCTCTGCGCTCATTACAGATGCATTTATCACTCGCCCTCCTGGTTGACACAGATCATGGTCGGTGACAGAAGAGCAAGTATTGCTGTCATCACTTAGTGATATCTGACTGTTTACCGATGGATTAACAAGTATCACAAGGTGACGTAAATCGGTGTCACTAGAGCAGGCGCTTCTGCCATCACTGTATGACATTGACTTATTTATGACGCCAGTGAAGTCACTAACAGACTCACTGGATTCACCATCACTGACAGACGGGTTTACCACCAATGGTGCGACATGTTTTGTGGGTAGGTCACCACTTTCAGCACCAGTTTCAGCTGTACTGTCTCCACCAGGCTCTGATCGGTTCCTGACCGTGTCGTTGATGTCTAGGCCAAAGTCAATTGTAGCTGAATGATTAGGACTCGAACTGCCCCCAGAGGTATTTGATGAAGACGGAACGATTTTATTATCGTTACTTTCTTTCAGACCAGATACACTATTGTTTTCCTTTTTCTCTTTTTTCCATGGATAGTCTCTTTCATTTTCACCAAGCTTTACACAAATCGCACAGAATCTGACCACATAATTGCTTACGATTTGCATGTCCATATCTTCAAACTCAGCACCCTTAAGATAAAGGTAAAGGCTTCGACACATGTCAAGGAAATATGGTTCATTCTTAAAAATCGTTTCGCCAGTCTTCGAGAAAAGACCGTGTCTGTCTATATGACATGTGAAACAAGACTCGTATTTTTCAAACCTTTCCCTACACACTCTACCACTTAACGACATACCGTGTACGCAAGCTGATAGAAACATCAAATGAAAGTCAGAGCTATCGACTTTGCTAGATCTTTCGATGTCCACTATTTCTTGGAGGTAATCTTCTACTGACTTGTCCAGGAGGGTTTTGTCGAACTCTGGTTCTGACCGTTCTAACTGTGAACTTTGTAAGCCCAGGATAATCCTGCAATGAGCCAGATCCAGCAAAACTTGGAGGCTGAAATCGGAGTTTTTAGCTTTGGTTTGTAAAACTGAAAGCGCTTCTACATTAAATTTGAATGCTTTGAAAAAGTCACGTCTGTAAAATAAAAAGGAAAGTTAAAAAATAAAGGATGAAAAATGTATTACCAAATAATTCATCCATTCACCCATCAGTCCGTCTGTATGTCTTTCTGTCCACCCTAGCTAAAAAAAAAGTTCCCTTAGCCCTATCGGGCCATCGGGGCATCTGTTTCTATAACCTCGGCATATAAAGGGATTGTGTGGTTAGCACAACGCCCAGCCGCCTTTACTTCCCCAACTTAAGTCAGGTACCAATTTAAAGCTGGGTGGACTTGTGGGACGACTTTGCACCGAATTTAACCTGGGAAAATTCTGGGCCTCACCGAGGCTCGAACCCATGACAGTCGAGTATCTACACCACTCGGCCATCCGTCACACCCTAGTTAACCACCCAGCAATCTATCAAATCATCCATCCATCCACCCATCCACCCATCTATCCGTCTGTATGAATGTCTGTCCACCCTCTTCAACCACCCAACAATCCATGTATCAAACCATCCATCCATCCAACCATCCGTCTGTCTATCCACCCTATCCAATCACCCAGCAATCCATCTATATTTCTGTCCAACTGCTTGACTGTCCGCTTATTTGTCTATTATTTGTTTGTCTCTGTCTGTATAGCTGTCAATCCGTTTGATCGTAACAGTGTTTAACTATCCGGATGTCTAATTATCTCTTTTACATCACGTTTATTTGTGCAAATAAATAATGAAGCATATAACCAAAAAAAGAAAAAAACAATCATACTTTTTCACATAAACCTTTGCAAGATTGTTCAACGTTAGCGCTCTATCACGATAGTGCCAGTGGGTCTCATTCTGTAACCGAAGTGCCTCAAGAAGATATTCTTCGCTTTCTCCTAATGATTCTAAAATTATTCATTACAATATTTTTTTTTTTTGTATTTAAAATATTTTTACATAGAGAAAAGTTAAAAACAACAGCAACAATTCTTTGTTACATACATTTTAGAATACTTAAATACAAAACACAATTACCCGGGGTAGGGTTCAGGAGTAATAAGGCAGAAATGTTATTTAATGACAACACCAGAACTTGTGGATTTATCTTTCCTACAATGCGTCTTTCTTCCAGCGACTTTTTGTACCAAGATAAGGCTTTTTGGTGATCATTTTCCCCTTTTGAAAATTTAAATTGTCAAGGGTCAAATGAAACATGGATTTGAATATATATATATATATATATATATATATATATATATATATATATATAAATATATATATATATATATATATATTATATATATATACATAAAAGGGTCGATTTCTTTACACGTCAATATATAAATAAATTATCTTACACGATCTTTATATTGATTTATTTAACAATACCTCTTTCTATTGCTAGCCCTATGTTGTTTAGGAAAATGTAATAAAATAAGTGATGTTTCAGTGCTTCCTGCTTGTTCTGGTTCAAGTTCATCAATTTGTCAAAAGCTTCCTTCGCTTTACCTAGAATCGGATAGAAGTCTTCCATCATGTTTTCAGCACATTGAAATATTTGCATATTGAACTAAAGAGTACAAAAAGAATTCATTAAATCATACAAATATGTATAGAACATGCATGGAAGCTCACAGCAATAGAGGTCATTAAATGGAAGCTCACAGCAATAGAGGTCATTAAATGGAGGCCCACAGCAATAGAGGTCATTAAATGGAGGCTCACAGCAATAGAGGTCATTAAATGGAGGCTCACAGTAATAGAGGTCTTCTTCGCTCATTCTCACTACTGACGTTTATTGCTAAAATGATATTATTTGACTTGTTCCTGGTACGGCCTTTCTTTCTTATAAATCCTTTGTGGCCCGCGTTAAAAAAAAAATCACCCACCTTTGATCTAGATCATAAAACGTCAAACGGTAACTAGTCTTGATATAACCGTTTTAATGTTTTATACGTAACTATCTTGATATTGAGACTAACCAGTGTATATCATCGGGATAGTTTCGTAAATCTCCGCAGTCAAAATTTCTTCATCTTCTAGGAATTTGGGAACTTTGAGGCTGTCGTGAACTTCTGATCTTGATTGTTGAATTATCGTCGCTTTGGCAGCTTCATAATATCTAAAATTAGTTAAAAAAAAAAGAAAATGATAGTTATTAGATATCTCTTTTAAGCATGCCAAATTGGGGCGGACGATGGTGACAGGTGACAGAAAACCTAAAAAGAATATTTATATGTAAATAAAGATGGTCTTCAGTTAACGTTGATAATCAATATGGAAAAAATAACAATACACGAAAACCGAAACTGACGAGAACCGAATGAATGTAAATAAATTAATTAATGCGTTTTAGTCACTCCAAAATAATACTAAAAAACATTTTTTTTAAATATATAGAGGATAAAGTTAAATTCTAATAACAAATGGAAATTAATCTTAAATTAGTATGAGAAAACTGATGCAAATAATTAATAATAATTTAATAAGGTATATTTAAAAAAAAAATTAATGATCACTCTTTATGGCACGATTAAAAACGTTTTGGCACATGGAAGGTGTGGGGAGAGAGAGAGAGAGAGAGAGAGAGAGAGAGAGAGAGATAGATAGATAGAGAGATAGAGTGTGTGTGTGTGTGTGTGTGTGAGAGAGAGAGAGAGAGAGAGAGAGAGAGAGAGAGAGAGAGAGCCTGCAGATTTTTAATAAATAGAGAAATTCCTCTATAAGATTTTAACTATTGAATTCAGCAGTGAAGCTTACCGGATGATTGACGCTAACCGAACGAGTAAAAAACATAGGAATTATTTTTTATGAATAAAAATTCAACTTTAACCGAATCATACTAAAGCTTAAATCAACGCTAGTTGTGGTTTGACTGTACTTTAAGCTGCTCGGTCATCATACAGATTGATTTCAACGCAAAACCTCATTATTTAAAAAAAAAAACAAAAAAAAAATTTTTCTTCCACTGAATAATCCGAGGGTGTAGACAACTGTCAAGTGAACAAAGAATATGGTATTTTTTTTAAAAGTAAAAGTTGCCTTTGCCCTAAAGGGTCATCTGGGCACAACGCCCAGCCGACTTTACTTCCCCAACTCTGACACCCATTAAAATCTGGGTGGACTTAAGGGATTTCGAACCAACTCAGTACACCATGCTTTAAAATAATAAAAAAAAAATACTTAGCATTAATATTTAATTTTTCAACATTAAAAATTTTTTTTTTGGGAAAACGTTTGTGAATCTTAAAAAAAGAAAACTAAACTGAAATAAAAATTACAACATAAGTTTGTGTATCAGGTTTGTTATCTTTTCATACTTTAGAGCTTTCTGATGCTTTGACTGTCTTTGCAAAATAATTGCATTTCTTACTGCGGACCATCTATAGAAATGTAGCATTCCTTCTTTTTTAAGAGTCAACATTGCAGACTCCAGACGTTGTTCTGCATTTTGCCAGTCAATCACTGAAAAAAAAAATTAGTTAGGTGTGGCAATACGGCTGATCATATCTGTGTGAATGTAGCACCTTTATGAGTGTAGGTAACAAATGAATAGGCATTAATGTGTAGAGGGATAACAGTGGTAACCAGTTTAATGAAGACGATTCGTTCCATCTGCCATTTTTGTAAAGCGGTATGTAAATATACTTGGCAGAAAACCGTGTTGAACCAACTTTGCTATAGCAGGGAATGTTGTATGGTGTTGGACGGATTGGATGGAGTTATTATAAGAAAGACACACTGTGTACACAAACACATATTGTGCACACAAACAGATAGTGTGTGCACAATCATGCACTATATACAAGATTAATTTTTCGATCTAGATCTATCTTTCAGATTCTAACTTTGCAATTAGCCGTTGTTATGGGCAGCAAATGTTAAAACTACACAGAAATAGCCCGAAAGGGGGGGGGGGGAAGGGAAATAATACATTTGTAGAAAAAAATATTATTTAAACAATACGAAAACACCAAAAAAAAAAACACCAAAAAAAAAAAAACACACAAAAAACACACAAAAAAAAGCACCAAAAAAAAAACCCACCGAAAACACCAAAAAAAAAAAACACCTAAAAACACAGAAAACACCGAAAACACCAAAAAAAAACCCACCGAAAACACCAAAAAAAAATAAAACCACCAAAAAACACAGTTAACACAGAAAACACCTAAAAAAAACCCCACCGAAAACACCAAAAAAAACACCAAAAAACACAGAAAACACCGAAAACACCAAAAAAAAACCCACCGAAAACACCAAAAAAAAATAAAACCACCAAAAAACACAGATAACACAGAAAACACCAAAAAAAAAAAACCCACCGAAAACACCAAAAAAAAAAACACACCAAAAAAACACAAAAAAACAACAACAGGATAAGTAGTCTTCATCTTAGACACACATAATCGTATCCAGTCATTCAGAGGGGTGGGTTCTGTGCAATTCTTTGATCAGCAAAACATGAGAGCGATCTCGCAGGAATGTAGGTGGGTTAGTTGGGGGGGGGGGACGTTTGTTATACCAGACGTTCGTTATGCGAGGATACCACTGTAGTGACTGTTTAGATATATTAAAGGAAGATGATTTTTTTTTGCAGAAATAATCTTGCAGTTTATTTTATTTCTGTATGTATGTGTTTTATAAATTCTTAATGACAACAGCCCCGAAATCTCAACGAGAAACCTAGTATGAGGCACGATCTTAGTGTTAGGCCCAATCCTATTTTTTGGGCCCAATTCTATTATGAGGCCCAATCCAAGTTTCGGGGCCCGATCCTAGTTTCACGCCCAAGTGCCATGAAGAAATTTAAAAACACATAAAGTAAAATAATCGAGAGACGTCTCTCTACAAACAGGGTAAAGTTAACAATAACTGAAAAAAAAAAAATATTGACCATAAATCAATTTCCCGCCTTCGCCTACAATTCTAACAATATTTATTCACATGAATAAGATATAATGTCAAATAAAACCTGCTCCGTAAGAAGAAATATTGCCACAGTGAGCCTCAATGACGGCCCTGTGTCCAGCTGACCCCAGAGTCTCTGCCGCTTGTCGCAAGTTGTTGTAAAAATGTTTACCATCGTCGGGAAAATTCAAATAAAGTAGCCTCCCGGCATCGATACAGACCTGTATTTATTTTAAGAAAAATATATAGTTCTGAGTTAACATTGTTTTCTTTTTAATGTTACTATTTAAAGATATGACATATTGACAATAAAATACATTTTATTTTTAAAGTAAATTATAAACCATCAGCGGCTCTTTTCAAATAACAGATTTGGGGAATCCTTATTACTGCAGAAAGCGAAACGCATCGGTCCATATAAATACAGCCTTTTGCACATTCTAACAATTTCATTGCACAGTTTAACAATATGAATACAGCAGTGCACAGTTTGACAACATGAATACAGCATTGCACAGTTTTACAACATGAATACAGCATTGCACAGTTTAACAACATGAATACAGCATTGCACAGTTTAACAACATGAATACAGCATTGCACAGTTTGACAACATAAAACAACAACGCACAGTTTAACAACATGAATACATCATTGCACAGTTTAACAACATGAATACATCATTGCACAGTTTAACAACACAAAACAACAACGCACAGTTTAACAACATGAATACATCATTGCACAGTTTAACAACATGAATACAGCATTGCACAGTTTAACAACATGAATACAGCATTGCACAGTTTAACAACATGAATACAGCATTGCACAGTTTAACAACATAAAACAACAACGCACAGTTTAACAACATGAATACATCATTGCACAGTTTAACAACATGAATACATCATTGCACAGTTTAACAACATAAAACAACAACGCACAGTTTAACAACATGAATACATCATTGCACAGTTTAACAACATGAATACATCATTGCACAGTTTAACAACATGAATACATCATTGCACACTTTAACAACATGAATACAGCATTGCACAGTTTAACAACATGAATACATCATTGCACAGTTTAACAACATGAATACATCATTGCACAGTTTAACAACATGAATACATCATTGCACAGTTTAACAACATAAAACAACAACGCACAGTTTAACAACGTGAATACATCATTGCACAGTTTAACAACATGAATACATCATTGCACAGTTTAACAACATGAATACATCATTGCACAGTTTAACAACATGAATACATCATTGCACACTTTAACAACATGAATACAGCATTGCACAGTTTAACAACATGAATACATCATTGCACAGTTTAACAACATGAATACATCATTGCACAGTTTAACAACATGAATACATCATTGCACAGTTTAACAACATAAAACAACAACGCACAGTTTAACAACGTGAATACATCATTGCACAGTTTAACAACATGAATACATCATTGCACAGTTTAACAACATGAATACAGCGTTGCACAGTTTAACAAGATAAATCCATTTATTTCAACAATGTTTTGTAAACTTAAACTCACACCAATCAAACAGCAAACAAAACACAATCAAAGTTTACCGAACTTTGTGAATGGCTTGGCTTTGTCAACATGAAAATGAATTCAACAGAATTAGCGATGGCTTTTTTTTTTTAAACAAAAGTCATCCACCATTGGCTAAAATATTTACTCGTTTTTTTTTTTTGGCCAACGGTTATATTGCTGCCAACGTGAATAATTAATAACCAAAGAGAAATAATAATAAATGACTTTTATGTCTACTGAGTGTAATTTCTAATTAGTATGCAGGGGAAATTTAAGCAGTTACTTACTATACCCTAGCCGCCAGCTGTAGCATACCTTAAAGAAAGAATCAAATGACCCATCATCTGGCCTGTGGATGGCTTTATTCAGCGTCAGCCGTAACTCTAGCCAGTGGCTAGTATCGAGACTGCTACTCTCTAGAATCGCGATGTTGTCTTCAACCTTGACCAGGACCCGACACAAGAACAGAGCATTCCTGACAGATTTAGAAAGTTTCTTTTTGAAAACAATTTTTTTAAACTGACACGATGACCTGAATTATTTCAATTTCTATTTTTTGCACAATGCCTTTTTAACTTTTCTACATATATAGATCTACACACATATTGCTAAATGTCGTTACGAAATCGCTTTACAGGTGATGGAGGGTTGCATATACATAGATCTACACACATATTGCTAAATTTCGTTACGAAATCCCTTTACAGATGATGGAGGGTTGTATATATATATAGATCTACACACATATTGCTAAATTTCGTTACGAAATCGCTTTACATGTGATGGAGGGTTGCATATACATAGATCTACACACATATTGCTAAATTTCGTTACGAAATCGCTTTACAGGTGATGGAGGGTTGCATATATATAGATCTACACACATATTGCTAAATTTCGTTACGAAATCGCTTTACAGATGATGGAGGGTTGTATATATATATATATATATATATATATATATATATATATATATAGATCTACACACATATTGCTAAATTTCGTTACGAAATCGCTTTACAGGTGATGGAGGTATTTATATGTAGATCTACACAAATAAAGCTAATTTTCGTTTCGAAATCACTTTACAAACGATGGAGGTTTGTATGCGAGATAAGCGAGGGTTTACTGTATAAGGATTAGAAATAGTCTTCGGTAACTAAAAAAAAGTTTGAGAACCGTTGTAATATATAAATAAAAACAAACAAACAAACAAACTACAAATAACAAACAAAATGTCCAAAGTCAACAAAAACTTACCAGCTAAATGAGTTAACAGAGGTCACATCATAGCTAGTTCTAACAGTGTTACAGTAGAACACAACCAGCGGGTGAATGGCGAGATTGTTAGACTCCAACTCTTGCTGGACTACTTGCTTATCGCGGATTCTTTTGAGGAATGGCTTCCAATGTTGGTAATTGTGGGAGGGGTTAAGGTTCTGGTAAACTTCTTGCAACAAATCTATCAACGTAAAATGATTTAGATTGGGTTAAACGAGGTACTGATTTATACAAAACAAACAAATAGCACAACTACACAAAGCTGTGGCTAGCTATTGTGCGCCATGTTTTAGAGCCCTTCTCCCAATCTGAAAGAATCTATCTATCTATCTATCTATCTATCTATCTATCTATCTATCTATCTATCTATCTATCTATCCATCTATCTATCTATCTATCTATCTATCTATCTATCTATCTATCTATCTATCTATCTATCTATCTATCTATCTATCTATCCATCCATCCATCCATCCATCCATCCATCTATCTATCTATCTATCTATCTATCTATCTATCTATCTATCTATCTATCTATCTATCTATCTATCTATCTATCTATCTATCTATCTATCTATCTATCTATCCATCCATCTATCTATATATCTATCTATCTATCCATCTATCTATATATCTATCTATCTATCTATCTATCTATCTATCTATCTATCTACCTACCTATCCATCTATCTATCTATCTATCTATCTATCTATCTATCTATCTATCTATCTATCTATCTATCTATCTATCTATCTATCTCTGTCTCTGTCTTTTAAGTGGTGGACAGGCTTGTTTGTTTTACTGTCAGATCATAATTTCTGTTTGAATGAATATATTTCTTCGTGTCTCTAGTTGTCTGTCTACAAATCTGTTGGTTCATTGTTGAATTCGGCTTGTCACACTGTCGATCTGTTTGAATGAATGTATCTGTACAAGCAGGCACGCCGAGAGGGGGACAGGGGGGTCATTGCCGCCCCGACCATGTCAATTTTTTCACTACTTATTGTTTATTAAGGGGCCCGCAATGATGTCCTGCCCTGCGGCCCGTGTTGGCTCTCGGCGCCACTGTGTACAAGTAACTTTGGTCTCGCTCGGTTTAATTGACTTTCTACAACATGTTCTCATGTCTATTTTCTCTATACCCAACTACCTGTTTAATTCATTTTCTGTTTCATCATTTAACCATGAATATTATAATTTATCATGAAACACTCAGTAGCTTAGGAAGTGTACCAAGGGTATTGCGGCCGCGCAGGCTTCCAAACTACTTAAATGTTTTTTTTCACTTTTCAGATTGGGAGGAGGACGCTACATTAGCTAACTTCGGCTCTGACGATACCTTCAGTGTAGGTTTTCAGTAAGGAAGGACGACAGCTTAGAACAAATCTGATCTCATTTTCACTCAGCCATTGGTCAACTTCATGCACACGTTTTTTAAAGATGACTGACAAAAAGTCTAGATCAGAGCTGACCATCTCTAGCAAGCATTCTGGTGAAGGCAAATGTTCTCGATCGTTAAGGAATTCTTCAGCGATTCGAGCAATCCCTTCAGGGAAACTTAAAGTGTGCTTGCAAATATTTATATAACTCTTTAGACGTGTGACTCCTGGTCTGTTTAGGCGGGCAACTTCTAGTGTATTTAAGGGTGCAACTTCTGTTGGATTTATGCTTGTAGATTCTGGTGCCTTCAGACTTTTAGCTTTTGGTGCGTTCAGGCACATAGCTTCAGGTGCGTAGCGACTTAACAGGGACAATATATCTAAAGGGTCAGTTAGCATACCAATAGGAATGGCTTCACTGTTAAGTCCTGGAAACAGTATATAGGTGGTGAAAATGACACTTATTCTGATATTTACTTCGGTACATTGATTGACTAAGGTGACTAAGAAGTTAATAAAGGCGTGGTCTTTCCCATCCAACCGCAAACGTTCACATTTGTAGAAGGTGAAAACATGGTGGGAGTTTTTGTCATCAGCCAGTGTAGACTTGATCTTTTTAACGGCATTCGGAATAGTGCGCGCACCTTTAAGAGTGCAGTCGGTATTTTGCATGGTCGAAATCAAAATGTCTTCTATTTGTGAGAACCCTTGGCACATTACTTCATAATGGTTCATATGGTCAGTAGACTCAATGTCAGCAATCACCTGTTTCAGGTTTAAATCAATTAAAAAAAAGGTTAATGTATCCAATAAGTATTTTCTCTCTCTATAATTAATATTTTTTTTTACATTCTGAGGTTGTCAATCAAACACATAATACATACACCTCTTTTACCTAGTGAACTGAGATATAATATGTTCGACCATTTGACCTGATCAACTAAAATTACAATATGTAAGACATTTTTAGCTGGTCAATTAAAAACACTGAACACATTATAATTAAGAAAAAATTAACTTGTCAACTAAACGCAATCAACATATAAAATGAAAGTTTGACCTGGTCATCTCATGACATGTGACAAATCAATCAATCTGACCGGATCGACTAAACACATATTATAAATAACAATTTGACCTGGTCAACTATAACTGCTTTCCCAGCCATTGGAGGTCCATAGATCTGTAGTATGCTTCCGGGTGTCAAGGCATTTCTGATGGAAGCTTTCTCTTCATATCTGATGTTGGTGACGTATGTCGAGTACATTTCAATCAGTATAATTTGTATGACAGCTGGTTTTGGCTGTTGACATCCAAGCCACTAATTTTACCTGCAAACAACAACTTTATATATAATACAGCTTGTAATAAATGCTGAACAATTACATATACACTCCATGATACAAGGTCACTATTACATCGCAACTCTATCCTTTGTTCTGTCTATCCTGTATTCTGTCTATTCTATGTTCTGTCTATCATGTGTTCTGGCTATCCTGTGTTCTGTTTATCTTGTATTCTGTCTATCCTGTGTTCTGTCTATCTTGTATTCTGTCTATCCTGTGTTCTGTCTATCCTGTATTCTGTCTATCCTGTGTTCTGTCTATCCTGTGTCCTGTCTATCTTGTGTTCTGTCTATCCTGTGTCCTGTCTATCTTGTGTTCTGTCTATCCTGTGTCCTGTCTATCTTGTGTTCTGTCTATCCTGTGTTCTGTCTATCCTGTCACAGCGTGGTTGAAGGCTATTGGGTAGGGGGGGGTGGGGCGGAGTCACAGGTCTGAGCTATGAGTTATATTGGCGGTCCTCAATGATTTGTATTAGCGGTCCTCAATATTGTTCGGATCCATGCGCCAAAAGGATGCAAAAGTATGTCCATGTAACTTGGAGAATGTTTAAACTTATATTCACAATGGAATGTGCCTACTGTAATGATCACGGTCGGTAATGTTTTTATAACACACTTTCGAATGTTAGTAAATCTGACTGTCATAGGTACATTGAGATCGTTGTGCTAACCCAGTGGTGGGTAAAGTGCGGCTCCTGAGCCGCATGTGGCTCTCTGGCTCGTTATGTGCGGCTCTGGCATTTAGTTTTATTTAGTATATAACTTATTTAGTGAACTACTTATTTAGTGTAATAAAAGTTTACTAAACAAGCAGATTTGGCTCCCAATTTTTTTTTTAATTGTTGTAATGTTCATATTTGGCTCTTTGGCTGATAAGTTTGCCGACCACTGTGCTAACTACTCAATCCCTGTATATGCCGATTTTGCTGAAACAGATGAATTCTATACTTCATCTGCCCCGATGGCTCTTTAGGGTTAAGGGAAGTTAATTTTACTTTTTTACACTGAGATTAGAATGTTGCTCATGTTTATAAATAGTTTGTATTTTTTAAGTGATGCACTTCTGCGATAATTTAGCAGCTGATTTTTTTAAAGGCTGGAGTTAACTATCAAGGCTAAGCGCATTTGTATTTTCAAGAGACAAAATGGTGCGATAAGCTAATTATCTACTGTCTGGATTCGTCTGCATGGCACCAAACTTCTACATGGGCTTTATTTAATGTTACATAGAATCAGTGTCCCATAATTTCTAGGTTGGTCTGACTTGATCATTATATTTACAAGAATATAGGTCGTTAGGTCAGGGATGAGTTAATTAATTGTTTTTTTTTTATTAGACTTCAAAAGTTCAAGGTTACTGCTGTTTTTACTGAAATAACAGAAAATAACCAATTAGGTTCCGACCAATCAGAGACAAGGACATGAGGTTATTAGAAAAGAAACAGCTCTATTTAGGGTAGAGAAAAACTGAGAGAGAGAGACAGACAGACAGTTAGACATTGTCAAACGGAAATATTCTTTGACACGATAGACAGCACACGGGAAAGAGTAGATATGTAATAGTGAATATCTATCAGCAGTATATAGTTGTATTCTATTTATATTTTGAAGTTTTATCTTCTATGTTCTTCAAATAAAGTTTGTAAATCGGACTTGACAGTTCATTTCGTTTATTCGTTATGCCTGAGAATGAGTGCATGCACTGCATATATAACTTAAGTGTCAAACGCTACCAGAGAAGTTAAGGCAGAGACCTTTCATCGCAAGATCTCACAATGAATTACAAAAAATGCAAGAAGAGGTTATGACACCTTTCTAATGCGACACTTTGGAACTTGTGGTCTGGCGATGAGTCATGCAGGAAACTGGCGGCCTTCTTCAAACTTTTCGCTGTTTCAAAACGAAAATGAACTCTTGCTGCCTTACCTATCCTTACCACCCAATTGAGGTATGTGTTCCCCGGGTTGAAAGCTGCAGAGCTATATATATATATATATATATATATATATATATATATATATATATCAACCAACTGAACAGCGTACACTAGTGTACAGTATGTAAACGGGCATACATTACGCCACTGCTCCTTACGTAATATGTAAAAAAAAGTCAAGTTCCCTTAGCCCTAAAGGGCCATCGGGGCAGATGAAGTATAGAATTCATCTGTTTCTATAACCTCGGCATATGAAGGGATTGTGTGGTTAGCACAACGCCCAGCCGACTTTATCTCCCCAACTTAATGTCAGGTAGGCTACCCATTTAAGGCTGGGTGGACTTGTGGGACGACTTTGAAACACATTTCACCTGGAAAAATTCTCATGGTTCTCACCGACAATCGAACCAAGGACTCTCAGGTCGGCAGCCGAGTATCTACACCACTCGGCCATCCGTCCCACAACGTAACATGTGAAAGACACTTATACAGAGCCGTGGCCGTTCACACGGATAGACAAACTAGAAAAGCACCTAGCCCCCCTCCCCTTAGCGCCCTGAAATATATCTTAAGTTATTGCCTAGGCCCCCCACAAAGACCAAAGTTGGGCACTGTACAGAGCGTTCTGGTTTCCGCAATAATTTTATTTTCAATTAATAAAAACCATATTTTCTTTTGCTTCAAAAGAAAAGATAAATTACCCTTTGGATTCCGACTGGATAATGAAACACAATAATAAAAACAAGCGAAGTAACTGTTTTGAAACAGAAACCTTAATCCAAATAGTGAAAATAGAATATTAAGTTGAAGTTGAGGAGTTCCAAGTCCTATTTTCCTAATGGTACCAATAATCTCCTCAAACTTGTCGTGTTCAACTGAAAGTCTATTCATTGGGATAACACTGTTGTTCGTTATACGATCTTACTTTCTAATCGATACTGTTTACTATCTACGTCCAATAGTCTTTACAGAAGTTATCTTCATTGCTTTTATGGATTTATCGACGTCTATAGAACGAAGCAGTCCTATAACACGATAGCTTATCTCTAAATTGTTTAACGGGAAGTTTAACTCGTGGGGGGAATCCTTTTTGTTTATATCTGTGGCTTAATATGTATGCAAGCTGTAAATGTGTATGACGAACAACAGGAAAAGTAGAATGTATTTGTAATATTCATTTTGTTTTAAAGGCTAGATTTTTTTTTCATATTTTTCACACACACACACACACACACACACACACACACACACACACACACACACACACACACACACACTAATGACAGGTGTTGGGGGGGAGGAACTGTATTTTTTTTTTACAGCACGGAGACAAAATAATCTCATACTGTATCTCTCGCTCTCTCTCTCTCCCCCCCCCCCACACACACACACTCCGTCTATTGTATGTATTCAAATCATTCCTGATAAACAAAACACATAAAAGAGAAAAAAATAATAATTGTGCACACACACATCAGAGTTGTGCACACATACATGTACTGTGCACATAAACATTAGAGTTGTGAACACATACATTAAAATTGTGCACATATACATACGAATTGCACACACTGCATTAGAATTGTGCTCTTAGGAGTAACGACTTTGAAATAATAATAACAACATACAAGTAATCTACAGTGATTCTAAGCTGTGTTATATATTTATAGATTTACATTGAGTAGTAATATGTATTAGTTAAAATGTGGTCTTCAAAACTGGACATTACAACAAGACGGAGCTTCTTCTCACACAGTCAGGAATACGATCAACTTTCTTCGTCACGAGAATGTTAACTTCATTGAGCCAGACATGTGGCCACTGAACAGTCCTGATTTAAACCCAGTATATTATGCCATATGGGTTGCTTTGCAAGAAAAAGTCTACCTTCCACAAAAATGTACCACAGTAGAGCAGCTGAAGTTGGCAATAATTGAAGAGTGGAGAAATCTGGGACAGCGATGTATTGACAGTAGCATAAAGGAGTGGCGTCTACGCTTAGAAAAAATTGTTGATAATCAAGGAGGACACATTGAACTGAATTTCATATTGGCTAAATACTTTGCAAACAAAATTACATGAAACAATACAATTAATTAAATTATATTTTTAAATAATTCGTATGTTATATGATGTTCTCAATTTTTCGGCCCACCATCAGGCCCGTAGCGTGCGGGGGGATACAGGGGGCCGGGCCCCCCTGCGTTTTGTCTAGCCCCCTCTGCTTATTTTTTCTTCTTAGTAAAATGTATTACCTGGCCCCCCGCTATTGCCTGGCCCCTGCTGTAGAATTTTCACGCTACGGGGCTGCCCACCATATATATTCTTCTTCCTTTGGCTCTATATCCCATTTAGGGCCCTGGCCTACCATACTACTCTTCTCCACTTTTCCCGATCCATGGTCTTCTTCCTCCACTCTCTCACTCCTATGGCTTTAAGGTCTTTCTCTTCTTCCTCCAACCATCTGCTTCTTGGTCTGCCTTTAGGCCTTTTCTCATTGGGTGTTGCCTTATGTATTGCTTTAGGACCTCTGTTGTTTTCCATCCTTTCTATGTGCCCTACCCACCACAATCTATTCATTTTGATTTCAGCTGTTATATTTGGTTGTTTGTATGAAATTTAATATATCATAAAATAAATGTATTTATGTTATACGGTTTAAAAGAAAAAAGACAACAATAAAAATAATTCAAACTAGTATAGTTTCGATTTCCTTACAACACAGTTTTTATTTTCAACATGATTGTTTCACTAAACCAATATTACCATATTCTAGTTATATCTTATACACACATCATTGTCATTAAAGTCATTAGAAATATGAAATTAGTGCAGCCATCATTCCATTCTATTCAAGGCATGATACATTGACCATCCTAACCACTTAAACCCTTCATTATTTGAGAAGATAAAATATATTGCCCTCGGGCCATGTTCAGCCCGTCAGCCTATTTCTCTCTGTCAACATATTTCTCTCTGTCAACCTATTTCTCTCTGTCAACCTGTTTCTCTCTGTCAACCTCTTTCTCTTCATCAACATATTTCTCTCTGTCAACCTATTTCTCTCTGTCAACCTGTTTCTCTCTGTCAACCTATTTCTCTCTGTCAACCTGTTTCTCTTCATCAACATATTTATCTCTGTCCGCCTGTTTCTCTCTGTCCGCCTGTTTCTCTCTGTCAACCTATTTCTCTTCATCAACCTATTTCTCTCTGTTCACCTGTTCCTTTCGGTCAGCCACATCTTCTCTCTCGTTCACAGCAATGGCCTTTACATTTCATTTATATTATTTCATAAGAATCAGCCCTTAGTCCAACCCTATCAAATTAAAGAATCCATTGTGGCCGGCGGTTAAAAAGTCCCCCCCCCCACCCAAGACTAATTGCGATGGACAGATAATACAGAGTAATAAAATCACAGTATTTCAAATTTTTTGAAATCGTAAAAAACTGAACATAATTGATAAATTAAAAATTAAGATAATTGTAGAATAATCATTATTTTATTTTTTTGTTATCAGTTTCCCAGCTGTGCGTCACCTTTACCCATACATAATTTGAATTAGTTTTGTTCAAAATGTGACAAAATCTACAGAATGAATCCATGATATTTGTCATTGCTGCTACATTCAAATGTTCAAACCTAGAATTCTGTATATGTTCATAAAAAGCGAATAAAGCTGAATAAATTTTTTGTTGAAATATGGATTGTTCTCTTTTGTTCCTAAATTTCTCCAGCAGGTCAAATCTGTCAACATGCTGGGTAAACAAACATTTGTATTGGTCATAATCCGCTGCAGAATGTCCAACATGCAGTAACATTCCATGGGCGCAAGCGGATAAAAACCTGTGATGGAAGTCGAAACCTTCACCAGTGTGGCATCTCACGACAAACAAAATCTCTTGTATGTAGTCTTCTGCAGACTTCTTGAGACATGCCCCATTCAACCCTTGATCTATATGTTCTGAATGGGTTTTTATCAACTCTTTATCTGGATGTTCTGATTGCAGGACGTGTAAATCTCCAAGGAGAACTCTGCAATGAGCCAACTGCAATAGAACTTTCAATCTGTAATTCCAGTCTTTGTTTCTCTCCACCAATATAACGTCAGCTTCTGCAGCATATTTAAACGCTTCTGTGTAGCTTCGTCTGGTAAACAGAGAAACAACAGACACTAAATTATAAATGTACAGTGTACACTGTCGCATTAAATTTACAGATTTCATCGAATGTAGGATATAAACAAAGTCGGAAAAAGTTTTTGATATCGTAGGTCACTATGGGTTCTTAAATTGGACTGAGCCTTTAGCAGAAGTCTTGGTGTTCATGTAAATTAGGCCTAATATAAAATGGTTTTTGACTTTAAAACAAAAGATTTTGGAGGGAAACAAACTGCCACAACGGGGCGGTAATTCACCAGCAGGACAAACTTGGCTTCCGTCTAAATATAAACATGACGTAATGCAAAAAAAACAACAAAAAAAAAAAACGTACTTTTTAAGTTTGACTTCAGAAAGATGACAGAGTGTTAGCGCAGTACTGTTGTGAAACCAGTTGGTACCAGATTGAATCTTGAGAGCTTCTTGGAGATATAACTCAGAGCGACACTGTGAGGCTGGAATTTTATAAATATAGAACTGATAGAATTACAGGAGCGTCATTTTGGGAACGGGTCGGGTTGGGGGGGGGTCCAACTTGGCGGATTGAAGGCAGCCCCCTCCCCGCCTTTTTCGGGGGTTTTATGTTCAATAGTTTTATTAATAACGCATAAAATAAAAAAAAAATTAAAGTAAATTTTATCATCGTCTGGCCACCCCCCTCCCCCCCCCCCCCCATTGTAGATAAGTTTTATTAAGTTTATTTTCAATCAAATTTCCTTTCTAAAATACACAAATGATGTTAATATATTGCATAGTATTATGATAATACACAGATATTATGTTAATATATTGCATTATGATAATACGTATTCAAATAACCTGAATCCTCTTGCTCATTCAGCAGCATAGCAATATTGTTCAGTGAGACCACCAAGAACTGCGGGGTCAGTTTCCCCAAGTGTCGCCTTTCCTGCAAAGATTTCTCGTACCACCGAAGTGCCTCCTTGCGGTCCCTGCCCCCTGTGAGATCAGAATTCAACCGTAAATATTTTTTTTTTGTTTTGTTTTAAGTTTAATACTCGTTTTGATATTCATAGTCAAAATTTCTGCAAGTTGGATCACAATTCTGACTTGTGTTCTTCATGTCCATTGTCAGTGGCGTACCAAGGAGAAGGGGTGAAAGGGGCATTCATCCTGTAAGTATCACTTTAGGAAACGATTTTTATAAAATCTTTTCGTAGATGACATGAACATTAAAAAAAAAAGTGAATAAGGTTTGTAAAGTGCGATTGACCAAAAAATATGCCGCACCCCCCTGAGGGGGACGCCACTTACTCTAATATAAACACGCCCACCATACCTCTTTCTAAAGCCAGCCCTATGTTGTTTAAAAGGACCGGATAGTCCGGGTGATATTCAGTTCGAGACTCCACATCTTCCAGCAACGCCATCAGTGTAACCAGCGCTTCATCTGTTTTACCTGTAGTAAATATAGAAAAGAGGGATTATCAAAACAGCGGCTGTATGTGTTTGTTATTGAAATTAAAAAGAGAGAGTAACGATAGATCACACTTCAAACACATTGTGTTATTTGATGAAATGGTTTTGGTTTTTTTCAATTACCGGTGAATATTAATGGTATGGTCTGGTAGATGGCGCCAGTGAAAAACTCCTCCTCTTCCTGGAATTCAAAAACTTTAAGACAGTTGTCTTCATGGGACATTCTGACTGTCTGATTCATGCTCGCCATTGCAGCTTCATAAGTTCTGTTACACCAGATATAAAAATACTTTTTTTTTTATAATTATACTATAAAGTACATAAGAAGCGTATAATGCATCTGCTTCAGTAGCCACGCCCAAACGCCTTTACTTCCTAAGCTTTTACAGAGGAGGGAACCCGGGACCCTCAAGTCGACAGTTGACCTCTATATACAGCTCGACCATCATTGCATGGATTCGCTGGGATTTGAGACCTTAACATACAGCATGCATATGGATAAGGTAACTGCATATATATATTGGGCCCACGAGCAGAGTGTTAACGAGTCGACTCATTAGAAGGTAATCAGGTAAACACTACATTTACTTACTACAGCCAGTCAATGGACAGTTTCAAGACTCACCGTGGACAGTATCAAGATTTACCTGAGTGCCGCCTGATATTTCCCTTGCCTGTGTAAAATGATGGCTTTCCTTCTTGTTGCCCACCTGTAAAAATACGCTGGTCCTTCAAGTTTCAGTACTGATATTGCAGAATCAAGACGTTGTTCTGCCACATTCCAATCAACATCTGAGAAATAAAAATAAAATGTTACTCGGTGGCGTATCAAGGAGAGTGGCGGAAGCGGGTGAATTATTATGCCGCAAGTCATGAGCGGGAGATTTCTACTTTATGTCTTGATGGCACAGGAATGGGGCGTTAGTCCCACAGTTCGCCTATAAAGCTAATTACGCCAAAGCATTAAGGAGGATCTTATTGGAAACAAATGTTCTATTTTAGTATTACCTGCTATCAAAATATTACCTGATCCTGAAGCTGACAGGTGACCGCAGTAAGCCTCCACGGCTGCTAGTTGCCCCCGTGTTCCCAGGACTTGGGTTATCCGAAATAAATTGTCGTAAAACTGTTTCGCTTCGTCGGAAAAGTTGGACATTAACAACCTGGCAGCGATGATTCCAATCTGTATTTTAATAAACAGAGTATGATTCGTTATCAGCTTTATAGCCCGCGGGAAACTGGCATGTTGGGGCTCCCATACTAATACAACTAAACATTTTGAGTTGTCAAAGATCGATTACAGTGGAGATTCCTTATACTCGTGTAATAAGGTGGCCCTTTTTTTAGTCATAATAAAATCGTTATTGTTGTGAACAAGTCAGAATTTATATCCTTTTTCTTTTGTTTACCCCATCAAATTCCATGGCTCTTAGCCAACTGGGGCTCCTATACCCCCACCATTATTCTTTAAAAAAAAGGGCTAGGTTGGAGATCCTAAGAGCTCTGGGCTGCCAAACCCCCTTTTGCAGGAGTCCAGAAAATTTGCATTCGTCAAAAACTTCTGTTTGTATACATTTATTCATATATATATATATATATATATATATATATATATATATATATATATATATTATATATATATTAATTAAAACTTGGCTTCGCCATTAACTTTTTATTCATAATAAACCATTTGTATTTTAATTGAGTTGAATAAATCACACCCCCTATGGGTTTAAGGGATTAAAGGGACGCTATTCAGTTAAATCGTAACTTTTTGTTTTCAAAGTGAATTACACAACGTTATCTGGGGAAAATGTACTAGATCAGAGAATTTCACATTTGGCCTTGAAGTTTATCGTAGACTGCACTTGGAGGCTTTTCTACTTTTGTGGCCCCGCTGCAGGGGCCCCCACAGAGTCTAAATCATACAGAAAATACTCGCTGCTTCTAAATTCATCTACTAAGGAGTTAAAAAAAACCAACAAATTGTGTAATTTTCGTTTTTAATAGTGAAGTTCCTAAATATAGTACAATAACAAAAAATATGGCGGGTTTCAGAAACTTTAATGGACGGTGTGAATTCTGCATAATTTATGTTCTTAGGGGGGGACCCTAGGCATAATTACTTGGAGAGGCCCCCCCATGTCATCAGATTTGATAGGAGGCCCTTTGACATTGGCGCTACTGCCATATTGTCCGTTTTTGTGATTACATACACAGAGTGATATTGCAGATAAACTATAAAAAAACCTACCAAAGCGTGTGTGTTTCTGAGACATATTGTGATTAAAACAAAATAAACAAAGTATCTCTAAACGATCGCACATCTGATAACATGAATCTTTTGATTTAATCAATCTGTGGATAAAACAGAACCTGTACCTGATATATCGCACTGAACGAGCCATCGTCAGGTGAATTGATCGCTTTCTCCATCAATGGCCTTATAGCTGATGACCAGTGGTCGTAAAAGATAAATCTTTTTCTAACCTGTGACATTCCTACTTCTGACTTGGTTAGGACCTTACATAAAAACTGGGTGTTCCTTTAAAAAAAAATACATACAAGGGTGTTACCATTACAGCAGAATAAACATTAGAGTCAATACATTGATTCTATTAATACCTTGAATTCTTAATTGAAAATTAATTGAATTGCAACATAGATAAATGGATACGCGAATAATGAAATTAATTTTTTTTTCTCAATGTGTAGAAATTATTGATTGGTGTAAAAGTACATACCAGTTAAGTGGAGCAGTTAAGTGGGTCAGGTCATCGTGAACTTGAGATATCATACAGTGGTAAACAACCAGAGGGTGAAAGGCCAGAGATTTCGTCCCAGGTATGTCCTGTATGACTTGATTGTCTCGAAGCCTCCGCAGACAGGCACACCAGCGATTGTAGTCATGTCTGGGATTGAACAATCGGTACACCTCCTGCAGGCACTCTTAAAATAGGATAATATCATGAACAAGTCAAATCTCGGTTTACACGTCACTTTAATTACGAGTGTATTGCAAGACGAGCAAGTTTTTAAAAAAAAAATTAGATACTGAGTCGATTAGAATCACGAGTGCTTTGGATTATGAGCAGTTTTCTTGGGAGGAATTAATAGAGTTTTTACTGTATTGGTAAAGAAAACTATTAAGAATTAGATGTTGTAAAGGGGGGGGGGGAGGAGAGAAAGTGGTAGAACTATAACAAAAAGGGAAAATCAGTAGAAATTACAATAAAATCTGACAACATTTCCCCAGTAATTATATTATGTTACCGCTTTATTCCATCTCAAACTAATTTGTAATCACTGCTAAAAAAAGACTCCACACAGCTGCCAACTTTATCCCTAATAGTTATCCAGAAATATTTGAAAAAAAAATGTCTTGCTATATAAAAAAATATAACAAATAATCGAAATTTTAGGCACATATGTAACAAAAGGAAATACTATGTACGCCTGTTGCGTATTCTTGCATTATGATGGATATCCAGGTATGCCTATAAATAATCCAAATTGGCAGCTTTAATTGCTCTCTCCCCCCCCCCCCACATCTCCCACAATGTCACAACATGTAAAAAAGCTTCAATGACCATGTAAACACATTAAAGACTCCCATAGAGATGTAGAACTACCTGCTGTGTTTCAATACCACATTGGATATGGACTTCCACAGTCCCAAGGCTCTATGTCAGTCTCTGCCGGTTCATTGAGGAGAATATCAAAAGTAAAATGTCGTTGAATTAGAAGAACTCTAGGTAAGGGAAGATAACTACAAATTTATTTCATTTTACATTGATATATTTTTTTTATATTAAACTTAATCATAGAGAAATAGTTGTACCTTCTGTAAATGTTCTAGAAATAGTTGGATGACAATATCTGATGAAATGTAAATCTCCTGTGTCCAGCCAGTTCTCCACTTCGTGTATTCTTTTTCTGAAGATGGAAGAGAGAAAATGGAAGTCCTTGCTTATCCACTCGGCGATCTGGCAAGATGGTACAGTGCAGCCATTTCGGAGAAACGTTAGCAAAAATCCTATTATTCCTTCGGGAAAAGACAGACCGATTGTACAAGTATCAATATAGTCTGTTCCATCAGTATCTGGAGCGAAATGTTCTAGCAGAGATAGAACGTCTATAGGATCATTCAACATCCCAATGTTTATAAGTTCCATATTTTGTCCATTATATGGGAAAAGTGCATAAGTTGTAAACATAACAGTCACTTTTATGTTTTCTGAGCAGTACAAGTTAACAATTTGGTTAACAAAGTAAAGAAATTGACGATGGTTTCCAGCAAAACGTAAAGCTTCACATTTGTAGAAAATAAAAACATGATGGAGGTGTTTACTTTGTGTGAGAACAGAACTGATGGCTTTGAGAGTATTTTGTGTGAGAACAGAACTGATGGCTTTGAGAGTATTTGACGTTTTCTGTGCTTGGAGTTTAGTCTGGTTGAGTTCTTTTAAAACAAGCTCTAAAACGTCCTTCAAATTTGTTACATTTTTACACATGATGTTATAAAATTTCACGTTGTAATCGATTTGCTTCTGTACATCTGAGACAACCTTTGAAGTAAAATAAAAGTAAAACTATTGAATAAAACATTTAACTGGCATATATAACAAATAGAATATATCCTTTCAGTTGTGCTCTGTCAAATAATTTAATTATAACGTGTTACAATAAGTAAAAATAAAATATAAAAAAAATGTCTTTGACAGAATTTAATGCCATGATCATAAATCGAATTCATATCAGCCTTAGGTACAATGTTTACATAATCAATAATCAGGACCGTGGCAAAAAATTCTCCAGCGGGTCTCTGACAATCTCTGAATACTAGAGCCCCCCTCCCCCCTACATGCACAAAGTAATTTTAAAGTCGATTATGGAAATCCGGGGTATGGAGGTCCTAAAGGGTTAGGGTTTCTGTCAGGTATTCAGGTTGTCCACCCCCCGTAGCGGTGGAGTTACCCGTGGTTACATTGTTCATCAGTGGACAGCTTGCAGTCTAAACATGACAGGTGACACTAAAATTTGAATCAGCTTTTCTTGCCCCCCCCCCCTTAAAACCTGCCATACAATCTCAGCACTAATTCATTCTTCATTTGAACTGGAATGTTTATTGTGTACTGAATTAAAATGCACCTTACGCGTGAGAAAGATGGTTCTGCCCATTTAAAAATACTATTGTCTATGAACTAAGTTTTTAAGCTGTTAGTCCCAACGTTAATATGTCGTACCTGCTAAATAACACTGTACCAAATGAGAGCCTAATATGAAGGTACACTTCTTATCGCTTGAGTCTAAATTTTATCAGATACGAAGATAATTTAATTTTATCACCTGATTCAGTAAAACTGTTTTCCCAACCATGGGTGGTCCACAAATTTGAAATATTTTACCGGGCAGCATCGATCTCTTGATGTCAGATCTCTCTTCTGGTCTAATGTCCGTGACATAGTTTTTGACCTCTGTGTCTTGAAACTTTAACTCTAGACCACGAAATTTTCTATGAGGAGAAACAAAAGGATGTGCACTGCTCCAGTTTGGAGTCGGCTGTGCCAATATGGAACATGCTGTTCTGCAATTGAAGTCAGGATTGAATGCAGGTTGGTGCTGCATATTGAAACTGTGAAGGGCGAAGTTTTTTTGTAGATGTCTAATAGTAGCTCGTAAACGCCTACGTTAATATTCAAAGAAGCTATAAAGTACATAGAACTTAATGTAAGTTATAGGTATATAAAAATAATGTAAATTATAGGTACATGTACATAGAAATTAAAAAAAGTTATAAAAACATAGAAATTAACGTAACGTTTACGTTCATAGTAATTAAATGAAATTATAAGTACATACATAGAAACTAAGGATGATAGGTACATAGGTATTAAAGGACGTTATAATTACATAGACATTTCTAATAAAAAATGAGTCATGATAGTTTTATATGGCTGAAAACAATGGCAGTGGTTTACCAACACTTACAAAATAAGAAATGCAAGATGGAGGATCTTAAACAATTAATTTATAGATTGTTGATTAACAAGGAAGACGAACAGACAGAAAGCAGTCAAATAGATGTAAGTAATCAATCATTCAATGAATGAATCAATATATCTGCCACTATAATATATATATATATATATATATATATATATGTGTTTGTGTGTATGTGTGTGTGTGTGTTTGTATGTATAATTGTGTCTATAAAATATATAAATGTTATCCTTTCCATACAATCACCATAATGTACCTTAAGTACAGAAAGAGTTGAATTCTAACCTTCATCTGAACTGATGGTGGATAAGGGAACGTTACCTTTATCTCAGATTTACGTAGCTGTTTATGGAAGGTACTATTGATCTGTTATTACTGTAAATTTTTGTTTGTTTAATCCTACTGTATTTTGTCAATAGACTATAACGATGTAACGGTACATTCAGCATGTATCAGCAAATTAAGAAAAAAGTACTTTTATAGAGCATTTAATGTACCTTTTGTAACATTTCAATAAAAAATGTAATAAGATGAAGTAGTAGATTACTTAACTTTGAAGAAAAACTAACTTGCAACCACCAGAGAGAATGTATAAATTTAACACAGTAATCACAGATAACAATGATATAAAAATTGTTACAGTCGTCCAGGTTCTAACTTAGGTCAGTTGAGGCCGAGGGGAGCAGAAAAAAATATTGGGTTCTTAATATGTAAGGGTTTAAATTTGGTCTCTGCGGACCCCTTATAAGTCTGTGTCCCCGGCCACGCGCCCATTCTTTAACCAACCCTTGCAGTCGTCGTATAGTCGATATAGTTTACTAATATTTTCATATAGACAGGGGTTATAACAATACAAGTTACTGATTACCGTAATACAAATAGCAACAAACACAACAAAACTTACCTTGTATTTCCCTTCAACACATTCCAACACACTCCTTCAGCTTACACATCGTAACTAAGCGAACACGGTTGTATGTGTTGTAAACTTGACGTTTAATGGGAAACCTTTTCCTGTTCTTTAAAACCAGACATTGTTATTAAACATTTACTACTGTATATTAAATAGGAAAAAAAAATTGGTCCCTAGTTCATATTCTGTGCATTAGAATATTAGAATATTAATATTATTTTCAATTTTTCTACATTTATCTGAACTTTCATACTTAAGTATCGATGCAATGTAATCGATCTGAGATTTGAGTATACGATTTCTTTTTTTTATTCGATATCTATGAATAATGTATATTTGTTTACTTGGAATGCTTTTTTTATCTTCGCAACAAGCAAGGCGTTCAACAAATGTGTTCTTCAGTTGTAATATTTTAGTTTTTATTTTTTAAATAAGTTGACACGTATAGGGTTAATAAACAGCTGAACAGAAAATAAATAACTTTTCGTTCAGGATGTAGTTAGACTATACTTTGGTCTATTTAGTTCAAATCACATGCCGAAAAATCGCATCCGTGTGTGTATTTATAATTTGATTCTGCGCTTTTAATTGAGTCGTAGTTTTTTTTTTTTAAAAAAAGTCTTGTAAAGATATCATTAATTAGGTTAATAAAAAAAATATTATAAAAATATCTTTAATTAGGTTTAGAAATTAAAAAAAAAAGTTCAAGTATTTCATATTTTAAAACATTTTATACGTTTTTAAAAATTATACATGCAAATATTTCTTATTTAACAGCGGCTGTTTGTTTTTTTAATGTAATTACTATCAGCCCCGTAGCGTGAAAATTCTACAGGAGGGGGGCCAGGCATTCTACAGCAGGGGCCAGGCAATAGCGGGGGGGGGGGCATATATACATTTTACTAAGTAGAACAAATAAGCAGGGGTGGGGCAGACAAAACGCAGGGGGGGGGGGCGGCCCGGCAACCCTGCCTCCCAGCACGCTACGGGCCTGATTACTATGCCGAGCAGGGGCGGAGTTCACTATGAGCCGCGACTTGATATAGGGCCAAGAAAGCTGACATTTTGAACGGAATTGTTACCATTTATTATGTCAGTCTTTTTATGTAAGGGCCCAATATTTTTCGTTTCCATATGGGGGGGGGGGCTTAAGCCGACTTCAGTCCGCCTATGAAGTCTAGTTGACTATTCAGTCACCGTGTGAGCTTAAATGTGGTTAGGAGATAGTGGGACAGGTCGCATTGTGAAGGTTATGGGTTTCACAGGCAGTGGCATAACTGGAGATAGTGTCACCCGATGAAGTAAGTGTCGGCCCCCATAGTGGGGGGGGGGGATGAAGTAATTATCATCCATTAGTGCCGATGAATTACCGCCCCTTAAAAAATAACACATCAGAAAACGAACGTAAACAGTTTTTTTTGTTTTACATAAAGAAAAAAAAAACAACAACAGATCAGCGCTTCTCAATGATGAATAAATGTGGTACTTGGTCACTTATTAGTAACGGAGCAAACTGCCGACATTCTTCAAACTCTTTTTGTTTTAAACAATATATATATATATATACCAGCTGTACCCTGCAAAACCTTTGCATATAGTTATATCCCCTTAGGCTTGATCGGTAGGCTAGGTTATTTTTATTTTTGGTTTCGGGCAGATCCGATTTTCTCATGATTGTATTTTAAACTGGTATACTGCTGTATTAATTCTTTACTTTCGATTTAACGCAGAGCCCCAAATGAATATTATATTATTAGATACATGCATGTCGCTGAATACCGCTGGATAACAATACCTGTACCGGTTGGGGTACGCTTACCACCGATTGAGAACAGCGGCGATAGATGAAGTCTTTGTCCATTGCATGTGCTAAGTAGTGAATACCCGGTGTTATCATTCAGAGGGTGCAAGGGGAGACAATTTTAGATTTTAAAAAAGGGAGGACATTTTGCGGCAATACTATTCAAAGATTTTGGGCCGGTTGGCCGAGTGGTGTAGACACTCGACTGTCGACCTGAGAATCCTGGGTTCGATCCTCGGTGAGAACCATGTGAATTTTTCAAGGTGAAATGTGTTTCAAAGTCGTCCCACAAGTCCACCCAGCTTTAAATGGGTGCCTGACCTTACGTTGTGGAAGTAAAGGCGGCTGGGCGTTGTGCTAACCACACAATCCCTTCATATGCCGAAGTTATAGAAACATGAATTCTACACTTCATCTGCCCCGATGGCCCGTTAGGGTTAAGGGAACTTTTTTATTCAAAGATTTAATGTTTGGTCTTAATAATTTGAGTACATGTCATGGGGGGGGGGAATCATTACATATAGAGTTAAGAGAAATAAGGAAGGGCTAACATCCATTTCTAATAGCATACATAGGACAAAAATGACATGATACTCAAATTAATTGATATTCAAAGAGTTTGTTTTACTGTAAATCTTCTGCTAAACAGTGGGTCTTATGTATACCCTAGATTTTGTGTATATGTATCTTTTTCAACATCTAGGTATGGTGTGAATAAATAAATAATGACGGATCCCTGGTTTGGATATGTTTTCACAAGGCAGTGATGCCAGATTGAATGTAAAGTAAACATAAAAGCAACAACAGGACGAAAAAAAAAACAAAGCAAATTTTACTATTTTATTTATTCCAGTGTGACGGAGAGCGAAACATTAGGGTTACATTAATGAACGAATATAGTACTATGCAGCCCCCTAGCGTGAAAATTCTACAGCAGGGGCCAGACATTCTACAGCAGGGGCCAGGCAATAGCAGGGGGTCCTGGTATTACATTTTACTAATTAGAGCAAATAAGCAGAAGGGGCCAGACAAAACGCTACGGGCCTGGTACTATGTGTAACTATTGTAATACAATGCATGTAGTTACACTGACTGTTGAAGTTAGAAATAATAAGCACCGGTAACTGTATCCAGTAGCCCCTGTTGGCTGAGCAGTTCTAATGTATTCGGGCACCACAGACAAAGGTACTTTTAAGAAACCAAAGCAAATGTTTTTTTTTTTTTTTGGAGGCCATTTGTAAAAAAAGACCGTTTTGCACATTTTGAGCACCTAATACCAAATGAAAACTGTCCCCACCCCCCGGTCTTCGAGACAATACCCAACTGTTAAACTATGTTAGCCAGGGGCCCCTATCTACCTTTCTTGGTGGCAGTAATGGAGACCCCGGCCAGATGTCCAGTTCCCATGTCCATAAGAACGGTTCCGTGTGTTATATTAATATTCCCCTCTTGATGATAAGCAAGTTACTTGTACACTGGAATGCAATAGAAAGCTACAAAAATTGTGTTATATATATTCTGAGGCTCAGGCCTACGTTAAATGTATTACATGACTACCTATACAGTCTTCAAATACTTTGTAATAACATTACTAAAATATGAAAATGTGTTGCTAAATATCTATTTATAGCATTTATAGCACATAGTAAAAAGACAAACGTACATGCTCAACTTAGAAGATGAACATGAACGTATTGACTAATATTAAATATAACTGATTAACATTGAATCTGTTTGTTTGACCAATATTGAATCTGATTGATTATGTACCCTACTTGAAGTGAAAAAATAAGTCAATTAAATGCATTGAATAGCGATGGTGGATGTTGGGGAAGATACATTTCTTTTTCAAACTAAATGATTGCATGAAGAATACAAAAGTCAAATGTCAATACATTAGCATTAATATTGACGAAAAGCTGATAAAGTTTAAAAGGAAAAAAAAAATTACAATAGCGAAACAAATTACAGAATTGAAAGATATTTTCTTTTTACAAATCTCGTAAACGAATTACTTCGTTACTGTCAGAAGATCTGAACTCATCGGTGTGTTCAATCAACACTATTGGATCATTCACCTGGTGACATGGCAGAGCTAGCTGACCACAGCTGTATCTTCCTTCGTTTTCTGTACCATGGACGTTCAGATCAGCCCAATAGCTGCCGGAACCTAAACTATACACCGGGTTGCTAGGGCAACCATGGCTGAGGTGTTCTTGGGTGATGGGGTGACTAACCCAGAAATATTCTTCTAGAACTGGTGAGTCCGGCGAATCAACTATTTTACAATGGGTTGATGAAGATGAAGACGGAGGAAAGTCCAGATATGTGAAGGCGGAGCTTAATGTGTGAGATATGAGTTCGGTACTGTGTTGACCCACTGAGCTACTCGAGTTAAGAAAACTGGACAGAATTTCAAAGTCGGCCATGCTGTGATTGACTACACTGAACTGAAGTTGAGTTTCATCAAGCAGATCAGCCTGTGAATGAGTAAATCTGAGTGAGGAAGGAGAGGTTTGTGAGCACAGGTTGGGTGAATTCAAACTTTGACAATGTGTGACCATTTGACCAATAGAAATAGATTCATTGGCCACAGTTGAAGATAGGTAAATAGGCTGCTCAACTGAAGTCACCGTTTTGGCCATAGCTGGGCTTAGGTAAGTGCACTGTCCAACAGAAATAGATTCATTGGCCACAGTTGAAGACATGCAAGTACTTTCTCCGGCAGAAGTAGATGTATTAACTAACTGTGGACTAATATTTTCTAGATTGGAGAAGGTTGAATTAGCGGTCATTGGTGTGAGATGACCACTTTGTTCAAAAGAAACAGATGCATTGATGACCGACGGGCATACACGCGTCTGCGCAATAGATACGGCCATGTTACTTTCTGCTGTGCTTAAAACTATGTTATTTATCACAGAATCAGAAGGGTTAGCTACCAAAGGACTTAAAAAGGCATTACCGAGTGAACGTGAAAAATAAGTGAACAGTGGGCTTACATTGTTATGGTCAAGAAAGACTGATGGATTATTGACAAACAGAGATAGACAGCTGATAAGTCCAAAAGAAGAGGATGGATTGTCCCCCCAATGATGTAAACGATTCTGTCCAGCAGAAACGAATGTTAAATTGATTTCAGGACTAAAGCAACTTTGACCGGGAGAAACAGAAGGATTGACCACAGCCTGACCAAGGGCCATAGTTATGTCAACACATTGGCATGAGTGAACCAGAAGATTCATTGCTGTTTCATCAAAGGATGAATGATTCAAAACAAAGCATGACCTGGGGCAATACGGTTCACTTCTCCCTGATGTTGTAAGATTGATCTGGTTATAATGAATGCTTTCTGGCAAGGATGGATTAATAATTTCAATCCTCGGCACTGTCCGGCAAAGGCTATTTAAAATATCTTCAAAATGTGTTCCTGCCATTCCATGGCTGTGTCCTAAGTTGGAATTATAGAGATACATTAATTCTGAATTCTGTTTTGTCTTGAATAAATTCGGAAACTTTCTTGTCTGGCTCAGTTGTTCTTGAAATGAGCTAATCAAACCCAGAAAAATGGCATTTTCGTTTGAGATATCAGAGAAACTGGAAAAATCGCCAAACCAATCATGTCCCTTCCTTTCAATGGGCTTCCCCTTTACTGCTTGTGATGAGCAAATATGATCTTTTAACCAGATTTCTTTACCGAGCACTTTATTTAAAGTTTGGCAGATTGGGCATGACTTGTTCAAATATTCCAACAGCTTCTCAAGCTCCAGGTTCACAACTTCTGTATTTTTAACATATTCAATAAAACAGCGGTGCTCTGACAGGAGTGACTGGCGACCAGCTAAAAGATCCGCCTTTTCCAATGTCTCCTTTACTATTGAGTTTAATTCCACATGCTCCACTAACATGTCTCTGTAGGTCTTCATCCTTTCTACTGACAGCCCCCAATTCAAGACGAGTCCATGTTCAAAGACTGACATCATATAGTGGTGACTGTCGTCGCTCATGTTTTTATTGATGCTGAAACCCAAATCAACCAGTTTCTTAATGGACTCGTCCACAGAGCTCACAACCGAGTCTTTGTTGTCCTTTCCGATATCTAGAATAAATTTGTAGTGGATCATTCCCATGTTGATCTTTAACCTGTAGTCATTGTTTTTGTAAATCTTTTGTAGAATTTCATCAGCCTTAACAACAGAATCATACGCTTCTTGGAACTTTTTCCTGGAATAATAATACAAAAAAAAAATGAAATATACAAAATAAAGAAATAGATAAAGAAACAAACAAACAATTAAACAAACACCATTTCTAGATGGAAAACAAAATTTGTTAAATGTCGGTCACTATTTACATAACGCCTTTTTTATGCTTCTTTTTTTTTTTAAACCAACCCTTCGCCCCCCTTCCCCCCCCCTCCCTGGGGTCACGCTTTTTCACCATAATCTAAATGTGTGACGCTTTGGTGACCTTTGCCCCCCCCCTCCTTCACACCATTAGCGTTGTTAGGTAATAAGTGAACGACCCCTTAAATGTAAAAAAAAAAATAAATAATTTTATTTTATAATTTCATGAATATAGGAAATTTTACTTAAATTTTACTCATGGGTGTCGTGCACATAGTAAGCAGATAGGCTGACTGTCGACAAGAGATTGGTGGGTTTGGGACCCAGTGGAAAGCTCGTGATTTATATTAAGCTCTGGTGAATTTACTATAGTCTACCCAGCCTAGAAGTTTGTGTGTGCGTGATGGGGAGGAAGAGGGACTAAATAATTAACTATTCCTTGAATATAGATGAAACTGTTCTGTCCCCCCCCCCTGACCTCATTACACTAACTTACCAATCCGCCTGAATGTATCGGCATCCGAATTAAATTTTAACTTTTATTTTGATGTGTATGAAACTTGTTGTATAAACATGTACATACAGAAAGGTAAGAACAGAAATGACAATGACTAACAGGTGGGCTTTGACCTCGGCCAGGTGCGTGAGTGTGAGTGCCGTGTTATTTTGGTACCAGCAACTCTCTCGCAGGATTGTGATGCATCTTTGTAGGTCGTGCTCGGCTCCAACTGAAAAAAAAATGAAGTCAACAGGAATAGAATAATTTAACATAAGTTTTTTTTTTACATTATTTACGAAAAGCTTTAACATGGAGCTTAAAAATTTAAGAATCAAATTTAACAGCTCAAAAAGTGTTGGCAAAAAAATCAAGCTGTTATGTTTATTGATGACATGCTAAAAAAAATTGATACAGTTTGAAAACAAAAATAATATTTAAGGCTGAAAACATTAGCCGACTGTTTAGACAAAATGTATAGCATTGAGATGAATAGAACTTAACAATTATAAAAAAAAAAAATAAAGATTGTATGTATCCCCTAGGTTAGAGGCGCTGAATCCTATAAATAGATATCCCTCTTCACTTTGTAGGCTTAGAAACGTTTAGCTTTGAAACTTATAGAGAAATAGATTAGTAATTTTGCATATATGTCTAATAAAATAATAGCGATTTGGGTTCTGCGTTAAATCGAAAGTAAAAGAATTAATACAACTGTATTCCAGTTTAAAATACAATCATAAAAAAAAAATTAGGATCTGTCCGAAACCAAAAATAACCTAGTCTACCGATCAAGCCTAAGGGGATATAACTCTATGGAAAGGTTTTGCAGGGTACAGCTAGTATACATATATTATCGACGGTCAGTCTAAACTCACCTATATCACCTGTCCTGAACTTGATCATTCCGACATTGTTCAAAGTGACCAACATGTTCAAAGGGTTGATGTTCTTTAAGAGGGACCTCAGATCCAGTGACCTAGAGTACCAGGTCAGGGCCCCCTTCAGGTCTTTATAACCTGGATACAATAAGTTGATTGTTTTAGACCAGACATGGGCAAACGATATGGCCCGTGGGCCAAGTACTGTCCGTTGGGTGCTCTGCTCCGATCGACCACTTCAATGAAATCTACTTTCAATTTATACCATTGTATATATACACTCTGTGGTACGGATGGTCGAGTGGCGTAGATACTAGTTTGACAAGTTGTTGACAAGGGGGAGGGGGGGATGTAAAAATCGCCAAAAATTTGTTGACATAAATAATGGACAGCCCCCAATTAAAAAATATATATATATAAGATTATGCTGTATTATACATAGCCGTTCAATCTTAATAAGAGATATTGCCTTCAAAATTTAAAAATCCACCAGGCTTCAACTCATTAAACAGTGATTTGTTTTTTTTTTTGAGGGTCTTTACATCAAACAGATGAATGTCTAAAACATTTGTAAACATATCAATGTAATTCCTCGAAACAAGTTTAGCCTGCAAAGTGAGCTATGTCGTAGAGTTTAAACGATATTTACTGTCCTATGGAAATGTCATGTCGTATGGAAATGCCATGTTTACTGTCAAATGGAAATGTCATGTTTACTGTCATATGAAAATATCATATTTACTGTCATATAGAAATGTCACGTTTACCGTCATATGGAAATGTCATGTTTACTGTCATATAGATATGTCATGTTTACTGTCATATAGATATGTCATGTTTACTGTCATATAGAAATGTCATGTTTACTTACAGATTTACTGTCACATGGACATTTCTTAAGGAAATGCCATAATTATTATCATATGGAAATTTCATACTTAATGTCAAATGGAAATGTCATATTTACTGACATATGGAAATGTCAAATTTACTATCATATGGAAATTTCCTATTTACTGTCAAATGGAAATGTCATATTTACTGACATATGGAAATGTCAATATAAATACCGCCATTAACCGTCCATCCAATTTTGAGACACATTCAACAGCTCACCTCTTTGTAAGGCAAGTCCAATGTTGTTTAACATGATGTCCCGGTCTGGGTGGTTCTCAAACCGGTCATTAATGGTCTCATTTAAACTCAGAAGTTTCTGGAGGGCAGTTTCATTGTCGCCTAAAGACATATTTAAAAAAAATGATTCAAAGCAGACAGGAAATATTAAGATCAGACAATGATTTGCAATGCTTCATATGATATGGTCTTGGTTAAATCATTTTCATGGCGCTAAATGTCACACAATAGATTTCCAAACAAAGTAACAAAACAATAATTGATAAACCGCTCACCACTAAATATCAATGGAATAGTCTCGTAAATTTCTCCTATCAAGCGTTCTTCCTCCTCTTGTAAAAGAGAAACTCCAAGAGATTCCCTCTCTTCATGAGTCAATGGAACATGATCTTTGATTGATTTAGCCTTCTGAAAATATCTGCAAATCCAATTTTAAAAATTTGTGGAGTTGGGTGGTGTTTCATGTAGATGAAATAAATTGACAATAAGAAAATGTTACTACTTCTTAATTCATTGATTCAGAATGCCCAGTGGCAGACGTACTCCATATTTTTTTCCGGGGTACGTGATAGATGTGAGCATGTGCGGCAGACGGACTGCATTTTATTGCAAAGTTTTGTTTTCGGGGCTAGGGTTAGGGTTAGGAATAGGGCTTAGGGTTAGGAATAGGGTTAGGATTAGGGCTAGGGTTAGGAATAGGGTTAGGAATATGGATAGGGTTAGGGTTAGGCGCAATATCTATAGCTGGACCCCGAAAAAAATATACAGAGTCCGGCTATCGCTCATGCGCACATCTACAACCGTAAAAAAAAATAAAGTCCGTCTAGAGCGCTAGAGCGCATGCAAACATCTATCACGTACCCCGGAAAAAAAATACTGAGTACGTCTGCCGTATCCGTAGCCACGGCGTTCAGAATATGAGCACTGTTATATTTTACTTGATAGATTCCGGGTATTTGGACACCCTGTATAAAATGATGGCCTTCCTTCTCAAAGTCCACTCATAGAAGAAGGAAGGACCATCGTGTTTCAATGTCTCAAGTGCCGAATCCAGACGTTTTATGGCCTTCGGGAAATTTACACCTGCGAAAAAAAATTTAGCAGTACATGTAATATGAAACTAAATGAAGGTTCGTAAATAAAATCTCGTGCAATTCGCTATGCGTTATAAAAAAACAACTTCCACACAAAAATGCGCATCAGTGTGAAGAGTTTGTAATGTCCATAAATGAGACTGTTGTTTTTTTTATCTCCCCTTGTTCTTTTATTTGTATTATTCCCCCCCCCCACCCCACCCCCTTTTGGTTGAATGTCAAGTGTGTGCCGGTGGGTGTGATCTGTTGTTTGATAAGGTCAAGCTTGCTTTTGGTGACGGGGTTGACCAGTAGAGCGTGTTAGTGATTGGTCAAGGATCACCTGACTCGGTGGGAAGGGTACGTGGACAGTTAGTCCGAGGATCAAGAGGTCGTGGTCTCAAGGTGTAGTCCTGACTGGGGTCTCAAGGGGTCGTCATGACAGGGGTCTCAAGTTGTGGTCGTGACAGGGGTCTCAAGGGGTTGTCGTGACATTAGTCTCAAGGGGTTGTCGTGACATTAGTCTCAAGGGGTTGTCATGACATTAGTCTCAAGGTTATGTCGTGACAGAAGTCTCACAAAGAATGAGCGAAGACTTTTTTATGTGTGAAAGGGTGTTTCAATGATGTTGTAGTGAGATGGGGCTAACTGTATCACAGCTTGATGACTATTTCATTGTATGCATCATGCATTTAAGTCTACGCATTATGTTATGGGATACAACGATTAGAATTGAATATTTGCATTTATAAAATAGTAATTAAAAAATCCCCTAACCAATCGTTACTATATACCAGGGGTGGACAAAAGTGGCTATTAGAAACCGCATGCAGTTCTTTTGGTGGGTTTTGTGCTGCTCCCAATGAGTCAGATTTTAACCAATTTTGTTCACCGTATTTGTTTTATAAATTGATTATGGTGAGGCTTTTTGAAGTAATTTGTGTCTTTTACTGAACAAAGCAACAACAACCCACAGTGAGGCTCCCATCCACCCCATACCTCGCCGCCCCTGCTACATACAGTGTTTTGAACTGTTACCTGCTCCTGATGCAATGATATGACCCCAACAGGCTTCCATAACAGCCGCCTCCTTCGGACTGCCGTAGTTCTGTGCAGTGTTGTAGAGACCCTCGTAGAAAAGTTTCGACTCGTTGGGGAACATGACCATGATGAGTCGTCTAGCCACCACGGCCACCTGATGTGGAGACACATTTAGTAAAACTACCGGTGTGAACATATTTAGTAAATAAAACCATTGATGTCAATACAGTAAATACGTTTAATAAATATAACATTAGATGTGAATAGATTTAGTAAAACTACTGGTGTGAACATATTTAGTAAATAAAACATTTGATGTAAATAGATTTAGTAAAATTACTGGTGGGTCATTCCACGTCAACTCAACCAGTTTTTTGACAATTGTTCACCCGACCCCCTCAGATCTTCCTGAAATTTTCAGGGATTGTGGTACATTCAAAGTTGAGTGATTCCTGAAAATTTCAGGTCATTTAGTCAAAAACTTTCTGAGATTTGATTTGTTTAATTTTTAAGGGTAGTTGCGAGTGCGCGTGACATTTACATTTTCGCGATATTTGAACGTGAATATTTCAAAAACTAAATAAGGTATCAGGCTGAAATTTTCAGTATTTACTCATTGTTTTGTCATAAATTTAATTATGTATTTAATTCAAGTATAGCTTGCACACAGAATGCCCTAAAAATTTCCAAACATTGCACTTCAGACAGTTTTCATCAATATTTGACTCGGTATAGCCAAGAACCTATAAGACATGAAATGATGTTTGTTATACAATTAGTAAGTACCATATATGTGTTTATTATTTTGATAGAGACTTCCTGTTAATCAATAATAGTGTACTCATGGTGGGCCCCTTTAAGCATCATGGTCATCCATTTTTGCACTTATTGCGACCCCCAGATGACCATGTGGGCAGTAATTCACACTTTTCATATTTTGCACACTTGTTAACCTTGGCAAGTACTAGCTATGGTGAAAATTTCATGTTGGTGTCTTAACGCCTTCTTGGTGAAAAATTGCATGAAATTGCATGATTATACACTATTATTGAATATTGCGTAGCGAATATTTCAAAAACTAAAAGAGGTATCAGGCTGTAATTTTCAGTATTTACTCATTGTTTTGTCCTAAGTTGAATGATGTATTTATCTTAAGTGTAGCTTGCACACAGAATGCCCTAAAAAATTCCAAACATTGCACTTCAGACAGTTTTCATCATTATTTGACCACGCACGCTACGGGCCTCATTAACGTGTATTATGGTAAATCAGCATAGCAATGAAATGTCAATCAAATTTTATGAAAAATACAGTTAGTTTTAAGTATAAAATCAAATTACAGATTGTTTTTATCAACCATACAAGCAACCATGCAAGGCGGATATCAGCGTATGCTCATTATGCTGCCCATGCAGTTAACTGATGGTATCTTATCTATGTACACACAGTCCTACTATCAAACTGTTTCTTGCAATTGGCAAAATGCACATCATCATAGCAATGCTGTCTAGATGAGCTGCCAGACAACATTGGTGGTGGAAGATTGTACATTAGTGAATGTTATCCAGCAGATATCGTCACGACTTGGCCAAGTTAATCTGTTTGTATGTGTTCTTTTCATGATCTTAACCAAGATGTTCAATAGAGTGTTCTGATATGCACCCAATAGACCAATCAATGTCATAAACAACAGCCACAAACTGTCCTGGATGCAGATCTGCTATGCTTGGTGCCGGTTTAACTACCCGATCAGGTTCTTTTGACACATTGACGACCGTATCACAGTTATCACATGACAACCTGAATATCTTGAGTTTGTTTTCACTTAATGCCACAAACCGGTGGTGTGACCGTGTACCACGAACGGCTTGAATTGAAGCAAATCGTTCAAACAAACGATGCACTTTAACGTTATCATTAGCTGCAAAAAAGAAGTGAATTCCTGGAACGTATTTTTGGTTGCCCAATAGTACATCTGATGTAGCGTTAGTTTTTAATGTTTCAGAGTTGCCTGCAAACTTGCTCTTGCTACTAGCCTCTTTACTGTGCCACCAATACCATCACAAGGACTTTTTCCATAGCAAAAAAAGTTCCACTCTGCTTGATGTGCATTTTGCCAATTGCAAGAAACAGTTTGATAGTAGGACTGTGTGTACATAGATAAGATACCATCATTTATCTGCATTGGCAGCATAATGAGCATACGCTGATATCCGCCTTGCATGGTTGCTTGTATGGTTGATAAAAACAATCTGTAATTTGATTTTGTACTTAAAACTAACTGTATTTTTCATAAAATTTGATTGACATTTCATTGCTATGCTGATTTACCATAATACACGTTAATGAGGCCCGTAGCGTGCGTGGTCAAATAATGATGAAAACTGTCTGAAATGCAATGTTTGGAATTTTTTAGGGCATTCTGTGTGCAAGCTACACTTAAGATAAAAACATCATTCAACTCAGGACAAAACAATGAGTAAATACTGAAAATTACAGCCTGATACCTCTTTTAGTTTTTGAAATATTCGCTACGCAATATTCAATAATAGTGTATAATCATGCAATTTCATGCAATTTTTCACCAAGAAGGCGTTAAGACACCAACATGAAATTTTCACCATAGCTAGTACTTGCCAAGGTTAACAAGTGTGCAAAATATGAAAAGTGTGAATTACTGCCCACATGGTCATCTGGGGGTCGCAATAAGTGCAAAAATGGATGACCATGATGCTTAAAGGGGCCCACCATGAGTACACTATTATTGATTAACAGGAAGTCTCTATCAAAATAATAAACACATATATGGTACTTACTAATTGTATAACAAACATCATTTCATGTCTTATAGGTTCTTGGCTATACCGAGTCAAATATTGATGAAAACTGTCTGAAGTGCAATGTTTGGAAATTTTTAGGGCATTCTGTGTGCAAGCTATACTTGAATTAAATACATAATTAAATTTATGACAAAACAATGAGTAAATACTGAAAATTTCAGCCTGATACCTTATTTAGTTTTTGAAATATTCACGTTCAAATATCGCGAAAATGTAAATGTCACGCGCACTCGCGACTACCCTTAAAAATTAAAAAAATCATATCTCAGAAAGTTTTTGACCAAATGGCCTGAAATTTTTAGGAATCACTCAACTTTGAATGTATCACAAGCCCTGAAAATTTCAGGAAGATCTGTGGGGGTCGGGTGAACACCACTGGTTGAGTTGACGTGGAATGACCCTGGTGTGAAACATTAGTAAACAACATTTAGTAAACTCTTTATGTAAACACATTTAATAAAGCCTTCTTTAAATACATTTTTGGGCACTTTGATTTCCCTCACACGGCGCTCTGTCTCCCCCCCCCCCCCCACACACACAGACCCCCTTTCCATTTCCATCCAGATCATAAGTCACCTTAAAAATGTCTTTAAACTGTCCAGTGTGTATGGCGGCCTCACAAAGTTCTCTGATGGCCGGCCACTCTGACCGGTGGCACCCGTACGTCTGACCAGGTATGAGATGTTTCTGCCTGTTCAGCTCTGCCTTCATTAAAACATTGCCTATAAACTGTGTGTAGCTGAAAAAATATATATACATCAATGGTGAGAAGTTTTTTTTGTAATAAATACACGTAATCTTAACAAGTAATTCAAATGCTGAGCCAATAGAAACGTAAAACAACACATGTCAGCAGTTTTATGTTAATTTGCTATTTGCCACAATGTTATTTAATTGACATTTTTAGATTTCATGAGAAATTATTAGACATGAAGAGCAGTGCTCGGTTTAAGAAAAAAAAACCAGTGCCGGGGATGAAAAAAAATATTCTGCAGAGCCGGTGATAAATGTCTATTGTTTCATCCATGGAACGGATATATTATCTAAAGCAGAGCCGGGGATAACAGTTCTCAGTGCCGGGGATATCCCCCGGTATCCCCGGCGGTAAATCGAGCCCTGATGAAGAGTATGATGCGTATGATGGGTTATGCCAGCTGTGCAGCTGCACAGGGCGCCGGTCTTGGATGGGGGGGGGGCACCGAAACAGAGCTGAATTTTTTATTTTGTTTTGCATTTTTCAGATTGGGAGGAGGGCGCCAAATATCTGTTTAATCGCACAGGGCGCCACAATAGCTAGCCACGGCCCTGGAAATGAATGCCATCACCTTAAGTAGGATTATTTTAATACAAAAAAATGTATGATGTAATGATTGCAATGTGTATTAAATGTAACTGGCAAATGTGTAATTTTTTTTTGGAAAATTTGGGAGCTCTTTAACATGAGAGTTCCGGGTTCAATCCTAGGTAAAACCCGGGCTAATTTTCCCTAGGTTCTGGTGAAGTTCACCCAGCTTTAAATGAGTACATGTACCTAAATTAAGTTAGGGAACTAAAGGCGGCTGGGCATTGTGCTTGCCACACAATCTATTTTATATGCAGAAACAGATTGCCCTAAAAAGGGCAAATGGAACTGATAGTTGTAGAAAACTAACTGTAGTGTATGGCCGTAAAGGACAAATGGAACTGTAGTGTAATTCAATGTAAATTAACACAAAAACAAGAGCGTTAAAACCATTATTTACCTGTTGACTTTGTTCAAATTGTGTTGCTCATTAAGGTAAGAAAACTTGAGACAATTATACAGTGCCAGTGGATGGACCATCACTTCTGTAGGACGACCTGTTTCTTCAATCACCAAGTTTTTCATCAGACTCATGTAGGTAAACTCTCCATTGTGTACACGTTCTAAGACTGACTTGACATGGTCTAGTGGCGGTAATAAAACAACAATAACAATTTCATTTGTCGTTAATTTATAATTTAATTTTATTAGGTATTATGTCATACAGACTGCCAACCTAGTTAACTTTTATCCCGATCTAGATATTATTTTAGCCATGTACAAATACGATTACATTAATATATCATTATATATATATATATATATATATATATATATATATATATATATATATATATATATATATATTTTACTTTCATTTAGATATAGATTTTTTTAATAGTTTTTTTTTTCTATACATGTTATTATCTAGATATTTTTTTCATTTCCGTCTAACGTATAGGGTAAAAAAATTTTAATTTAGCAGCCCCAAACCGACTTTATAGGACCAGGAGAGGGGGGTGCTACGGTTGTAATCATATAGTTTTTATTCTTTTTGAGTATATGTTTTGGATGCCCAAACAGACTATTTAGTTTCGGGGGGGGGCACGAGACATGTTTGTCAAGGGGCCCCATAACAATAGTTTGTCCAGGGCCCCATAAGACTAGTATGTCCAGGGGCCCCATAATACTAGTATGTCCAGGGGCCCCATAAGGCTAGTTTGTCCAGGGGCCCCATAAGACTAGTTTGTCCAGGGGCCCCATAAGACTAGTATGTCCAGGGGCCCCATAAGGCTAGTTTGTCCAGGGGCCCCATAAGACTAGTATGTCCAGGGGACCCATAAGACTAGTATGCCCAGGGGCCCCATAAGACTAGTTTGTCCAGAGCCCCATAAGACTAGTATGCCCAGGGGCCCCATAAGACTAGTTTGTCCAGGGGCCCCATAAGACTAGTATGTCCAGGGGCCCATAAGACTAGTATGTCCAGGGGCCCATAAGACTAGTATGTCCAGGGGCCCCATAAGACTAGTATGTCCAGGGGCCCCATAAGACTAGTATGTCCAGGGGCCCCATAAGACTAGTATGTCCAGGTATTCCACAGGACTTCTTTGTACAGGGGCCCCCCTTAGACAATCAAAAACTGTGATGCGTGAGTGTTGGTTGTTGTTTACTTGGGTTACAATTAAAACAGATTAAAAAAAAAACCAAACTCGACGGCACACCAAACAGTGAAATCATTCAAGGTGGACATATTTAAAGGGGCCGTTAAGCTCTATCCAGGACAGCACACCAAACAGTGAAATCATTCAAGGTGGATACATTCAAAGGGGCCGTTAAGCTCTATACAGGTCACAATGCGAAACACCCGTAGCGGTGCACTGATGTAAGTTAATTTATTAAAACTGTTGACAATTAACACAAAAAATGTAAATGAACAGAGAGATAAACAATAGGAACACCTTTCTTTCGGATCAAGAAAATGTTACTGAAAGCAAAAAATAATAATAATAATAAATATGGTGTTTAAAGTATCTCTAGTTCAGAGGCTGTGTTTATTAGAAGAAAAAAAAAACCTGCGATATAATTTCTTAGTACGATACAAACTGTGCATGTAATCTGCGATGTGCTGTCATATTTCTGGTAACAACTCTGATGACACTGCACGCTCTAGATATTTTTAATGACGACCCCCCCCCCCCAACCCTTCAGCGGCGCTGAGTGGCAACACATCAGTCGGTTCATACAAACAAGTGTTTAAAAACCACACAAGATCAATGTATGATGGTTTAAATTTAAAAAAAAAAAAAGGTTCGTATTTTAAAATAGCGAATAGCGTCTGCTGCCATCTAATTCAGGGGTGGGCAAATTTTTTTTTCTACGGAGGGCCACATTTAAAAACTTGATTATTATTGGCGGGCCGCATATATATTTTGTCTACCTCAATTACAATTTACAACGTATGAAAATATGAATTAAAGATAATAACCTTTTATTTGTCATTTTATTTCATATTCACGTTTTATTACACATACACATTACATTTTTAAATACGAACATATACATGCATACGGGCCGCACAGTATATTCAGGCGGGCCGTAGTTTGCCCATCCCTGATCTAATTGAATGATGCAGTCCAAGAAAATTCATGCGCCTCGCCCCCCTTCCCTCCCCAAAAGTACAGGGGGTGACTAGCTAATAGATAACTTACATTTCATATATTATGTGGTTGTCTTAGGAGCCCCAACATTCATACTGAACAGAGGGAATGGGGGCGGGGCGGGAAGAGTAAGTACAGGAACACCAGGGGCAGATTGAAATGTAGAACTCTTCTGTTTCTGTAACCATGGCGTTAAATAGGGAGTGTGAGGTTAGCACAACACCCAGCCAACTTTGCTTCCCAAACTTATGTTAGGTGGTACCCATCGAAAGTTGAGTGGACTTGTGGGGAATTTAACCATTTTTTGTATCAAGACCTGGACAAATTTTCACAGTTCTCACCGAGGATTGAACCCAGGACTCTCAGGTCGACAGACTAGCATAGACACCACTCGACCACCAGTCCCACAGTGGGGGGGGGGGGGAGAGAAAGGTAAATACTGATAGGATGGCTCTATATTACATTTGTAATCAAAATTATATCATTAAAAGTATTGAACGCATTTCATATATTAATTCCTAGATCAAAGTCCCGGTACCCGGACCGGCGTGCAGCCCTGTAGCGTGAAAATTCTACAGCAGGGGCCAGGCATTCTACAGCAGGGGCCAGGCAATAGCAGGGGGGGTAGGTAATACATTTTACTACGTAGAGCAAATAAGCAGAGGGGGCCAGACAAAACGCAGGTGGGGCCCAGCCCCCCACCCGCACGCTACGGGCCTGCCGGTGAGTGACTCCTTATCCCTTTGACCATCTTTACAACTTTAATTTGCGCACTACTTGGAATTCCCAAGACTATTTTTAGCCAAGCAAGACTTCACTCCCCTTGAGTAAGACTATTTTTAGCCGCGGAAGTTATACACACGTAAGTACGCCAGGCTAGCCGATTATGTATTAGATATCATTACCTTTACTAAACGGATTCAGGCCTGCTTTACTCAGCAAGTAGACCAGTCCCAGCTCAGACTTTGTCAACCATTTATAAACTTCCAGAACTCGCTCGTCAAACATTTCAGTGTAAAATTCAGAGTTGCTACAGATGTAGTCCTCTAGTAGCTTTGGTGTGTAGACATTCTTGTAAACAAACTGGACAGCAAACTGGACGATAGGCTGAGGAAGGCACAGGTATCTCTGACATATATAAACGTAATCCACAAGTCGACTTATGGGTACTCTGGGGACGTACTGATGTAATAGTGACAAAATGTCCATTGTATCAGTTAACATTCCAACGTTGACTTGACCAGTTCTACGTCCGGCCAGACCAAATTTCTTGTAAGAGCTGAACACTAGGTGAACTTTGAACTCAGTTGACCTGAACATGTTGGCTATTTCTCCCAGGAAAGATAAAAACGGTTGACTTTTTCCTTGCTCACAAAAACTTTCACATTTATGGAAAACAAAAATATGTCTTCCAAGTGGATATCTTCCAACGACATTCTTGATTCGATTCAGTATGTAGTCCAAGTCATAACACTGATTCATATCTCTAGATGGTGAATGGTTTTCACTGGGATCAATGACTCGGATCATCTCAACGATGAGTTCTTGCAGTATGTACATATCTTTACACCAGAAATTGTAACAGTCTGAGTGTTCCCCATTTGATTCATTCGCAAACCGAATCTCTTCTACTACCTAAAAAATGAAAAACGTCTTATTTAAATTAGTAGATTTTGTTAATGGAATCTTTTAAATCTGGCAGGTGTCCTAATTAAAGATCGTAGATTATTTCTGTCCATAACTTTAAGCTTCTCTTTGTATGACTGTATGTGTATGACTGGATGTGTATGACTGTACGTGTATGACTGTATGTGTATGACTGTATGTGTATGACTGTATGTGTATGACTGTACGTGTATGACTGTATGTGTATGACTGTACGTGTATGACTGTATGTGTATGTAGCGGCGTAGCGTGGGTATCGGCCGCCCAGGGCAGAAGACGATTTTGCCGCCCTCTCATTTAGGTATTTCAATTTAATCTATACATTTTTGCCGCCCCCCCTAAAAAGTAATAAAAAGTGCCGCCCGTTGCGGACCGCACCCACCGACCCCCCTAGGTACGCCACTGTGTGTATGACTGTATGTGTATGACTGTATGTGTATGACTGTACGTGTATGACTGTACGTGTATGACTGTACGTGTATGACTGTATGTGTATGACTGTATGTGTATGACTGTATGTGTATGACTGTACGTATATGACTGTACGTGTATGACTGTACGTGTATGACTGTATGTGTATGACTGTATGTGTATGACTGTACGTATATGACTGTACGTATATGACTGTACGTGTATGACTGTATGTGTATGACTGTATGTGTATGACTGTATGTGTGACTGTATGTGTATGACTGTACGTGTATGACTGTACGTGTATGACTGTACGTGTATGACTGTATGTGTATGACTGTACGTGTAAGACTGTATGTGTATGACTGTACATGTATGACTGTATGTGTATGACTGTATATGTGTGACTACGTGTATGACTGTATGTGTATGACTGTATGTATATGACTGTATGTGTATCATTTATGAAAAAAACAAAACATGTCTCCAAGTGATGTTCAACGATTTGAATTGATTCAGGTATAGGTCCAGCCCATGAAATCTGACTCATATTTGTGATGGTGAATGTTTTTCACTGGGATCAAGACTAGGAAAAATCAACGATGAAACTTATTTCAGGGGCACATATCATTACAGCAGAAACTGTAACAGCCTAAAACATCACTGAGGTGTCTCGATGCCAACAAAAAAAAATCTACAACCAAGATAAACTTCAAAAATACACTAGTAGATTTTGGAGTTATTGAAATCTTTAAGACCCGAATGAAATCACTAAAGATCGTGAATAAAAGAGGCACCATAACTTTGGAGCTTCTCTTTGTAAGGATCGCTGTGTGTAGATCAGTATGTGGTATGACTGTACGTATGACTGTGTATGACTGTATGTAAAACTGTAAAAGGTATGACAAAAAAAAAAGGGGGGGGGGGGGGGGGGGGGGGGGAAAAACTGTATGTGTGGACTGTATGTGTGTGGACTACGTAAAGGGATGTTTGCGGGCAAAGACTGTATGTGAAGGTGATCAGTGTATATGACTGTATCTACATGACTGCCCATTAACTAGCGTGTGATGGCGGATCACCTGTATGTGTATCGAATGTACTTGTATGACGGTACATGTACCTGACTATCAAGCAGTAAACTGATCATCGTGTTAAAATGTATGTAATGAAATAATCTTACCTTTGGAGTTCCCTCGAACAACCTAACATATGTTCTTCTTCTTCTTATATATTTTCCTAATCTAAATATCATTTTTTTTTCTCATATAATGTCAAATTAAAAAAAACAGTAATGACATTAATTTTTTTGGGAATGTTTGCTTATGTCATTATTTTCCCCTCTGTCTTAAATGAGTTTCTATCATTATTTGAACAAACAGACTTACCAAAATCAACTTCTGAACGTTAAGATTTAACAATCCAGTAAGAAGTTCGTCCATCCTTTTGCATACTTATTTAAAAATTTCACTCAACTGTTGATGAGATCAAGACTTGCCAATTATCGTGCAATGTCCGTGTTCATCCATATTCCCACTTCACTGAACAGTGGCTTTGTGCAGGTCATTTTTCTCTTTAGTCCTTGAAATCCACCTCAATGATTGGCTCGCCTCGGACTTCCGAAGGGGTTTACAGCTTTAAACCAGTTGGTCCAAGGCGTAAACCGCGGCAAGCAAGATAAAAATGTCTGAGGTAACCACCCACACCTATCCTATATATTTGAACCTTCAACTAATCGATCTTCGACTTCTGGTGGATAAATTCAAAAAAATCTTATATTTTTTATACCCAAATCATTATTTTTAAATTCTTTTTTTTGTACGCAAGTTTCATGGCGTAGCATTTTTCTGTCACCTACATGTGTTGTCTTTATTTTTGCGTAAGTGTGTGTGTCTGTAAAGTGTTAGAAGTAAGTGTCTATGTGGGTGTATCGGTGAAATGTTAGTGGCGGTGTGTGCGTATATGTGTCAATGAAGAGTTAGTGGCTGTAGTGCAATGCTGTGAACTGTTATCCGCACATATGTGCAAGTCTGTGGAAGTGTTAATGGTGTACATAGTAACTGAAGCGTTAATGCATGGTTATGTATATCGGTGAAGTGTGGCAATGAAAGAAAAAACTGTGCCAAGTTAATGATGAAAACCAGTTATGGTAAACTGTAATATTCAGATAGACGACTGGTCGATTGGGGAACTATTCATGTCTCCCTGTCTTCATGTTAATTCCGTTGTCAGGAAGCTGTCGGTTGTGGCTAGTAGGCCCTGCAGAGACTGTATGTCACCAAAAGCTAAGTGTGAAAGTAAATCACTGAGAGTACTAATAGTACCACAATTTAGGTTGCAGGCGCTGTGGGCCCACAGAGCCCTTTCGTAGGCGGTGTGAGCCCGAGCGTCTCCAGTAAATCAGTGAGACGTACACTCTGCCTATGAACAGTGAGTCTAAATAAACTATTTTTACTTGCCTTTCTCCTTTGAGTGGCATATGGGAAGATGTATCAGGAGGACCTGGCCCTCAGTTACTTAGGTTTGGCTAACCTATATTGACTTGATCAAGCTCATGTGTGGTTGTGTCTGGGGTGTGGGGGAGTGTGTGTGGTTTATGGGGTGTCGTGTAATTGTGTCTGGGGGTGTCTGTGAAGTTGTGTCTGGGGTGTCTGTGTAGTTGTGCCTGGGGTGTCTGTGTGCAGTTGTGTCTGGGGCGTGTGTGTGTGGTTTTATCTGGGGGTGTCTGTGTAGTTGTGCCTGGGGTGTCTGTGTAGTTCTGTCTGGGGGTGCCTATGTAGTTGTATCTGAGGTGTCTGTGTAGTTGTGTCTGGGGTGTTGTGTAGTTGTATCTGGGTGTGCTGTGTGGTTCGGTCTAAGGTGCCTGTGTAGCGATTTGGGGTGTCTGTGTACCTTGTGTCTGGGGGTGGGTCGTAGTAGTCATGTGTCTTGGAGGGTGTCTGTGTAGTCTGGGGGTGTATGTGGTTTTATCTGGGGGGTCCGTGCAGTTGCGTCTGGGGGGTGCTGTGTGAGTGGGGGTGTGTGTGTCTCTTAATGCATTGGGAGTCAGTCTCAGTAATAGCAAGTTTAAAAGAGGGAAGATAAAGATAAACATCTGCTGGGAACCTAGGCCTTGAACCTGTGTATTGAACTATTGAAATAATATAGAAGTCGACATAGTAGGAACATAAAATAGTTATCACCATGAGAAGGTAGGAACATGAAATATAGGTTAGGTTGACCACGGTAGGAACATGAAATAACTAGAAGGTCGACAGGTAGGAACATGAAATAATATAAGGTCGACAGGTAGGAACATGAAATAATAGAAGGTCGACAGGTAGGAACATGAAATAATATAAGGTCGACAGGTAGGAAGCATGAAACAATAGAAGGTCTGACAGGTAGTGAACATGAATAAGAAGGTCGACAGGTAGGAACATGAAATAATAGAAGGTCGATGGGTGAGGAACATGAAATAATAGAAGGTCGACAGGTAGGAACATGAAATAATATAAGGTCGACAGCGTAGGAACATGAAAATAATATCAAGGTCGACAGGTAGGAACATGAAATAATATAAGGTCGACAGGTAGGAACATGCAAATAATAGAAGGTCGACAGGTAGGAACATGAAATAATATAAGGTCGACAGGTAGGAACATGAAAATACCACAAGGAGAGGTAACACTGAAAGTTGATAGGGAAAACCAACAACTCAAAAAGTCGTTGAATAAAATTCAATTCGTTATTACAGTGATATTTTTTTAAATCATGTTACACACAGTGTCATGGTGTCCCCAATTGAAGGGGTGTGGGTGGGGGAGAGCGCCCCACCAGAGCCATACTTGTAGGTCTTTATGGGTGGGTGGGGGTGGTAGGCAGAGACTTTTAGGCATATTTGGGCCTTAGGCAAAGTAGTTGTCGGGGCCCCCCTCAATACCAGATGACTAGATTTTAACACAGAATTTAATACTTGATGGAGGGTCCATTGAAAATTTAGGGGGGTCCCAGGTGGTTATCTAGTTTTTTAACCAATCCTAATAACGGCTCTACCAACTAACAGTAGGTCTTATAGTATGTCTAGATAACATAAACAAGATTCCAGCCACAGTGATTCACTCCAAAATATGGTCATTCTTTCAGTCTTTCATTCATTCAATCATTCATTCATTCAACAATTCATCCAATCAATCATTCAATCACTTATTCAATCATTCATTCATTCATCCAATCACTCATTCAATCATTCAACCGACTTATTACTTTCGGGAAAACATTATAGAAGACAGTAGAAAAAAAAACAACACCACCTAAATTCAGGATTGGGTCATCGCGGTGTTTGAACAAAAAATCAGCATCCATAGAATTGAATACATCAAAAACATTTTGTAATGTGTCTTACCTTCACATGGTCAACTATCAACTGTCCGGTGACAACCCGTATTAAACACAACCGAATGTAACAAGTTTATAAAGATGCGGTTAAAGGAAAACATTCGGACTAAAAGTTTATTTTGCAAATGGCTTCGTAGTGGAATGTGTCTATAAAACACACTGCGTGATACTTATTGTTTTGTCAGGACATTTCGGCTATTTATTTTTTCTTAGAAAAACAAAAAACAAACAAAACTGAGCTGGTGACCTTCTGGTGACTAGGTGACCTTGAAGCACTCCCCCCCCCTCCACCCCCTTTTCCTCAGAATTTTCCAAAACTGTGAGAGAGAGGAATAGTGCAGCCTTGTTTGGAATAGAACATGAAGATGAACAGAGAAAAAAAAAAGCAAAAGAGAGAGCGAGAGAGAGAGAGAGAGAGAATGTAAGTATAATGCAAGCGTGTACAGATATCACAGTTGTCTGCCCTTGATATGTTTATTTGCGTTTTTAAAACAGAATAAAACAAAATTTACATAAAATATTTAATTCAATGTTGCATTTCCTGTTTGTTTATCTACTTGTGTGAGTGTATGTAGGTTATATATATATATATATACATCGACTGCCTTAATTTTAGCGCTACAACTACTCATATTAATTGCATTGCTTCCAGTTGAGGGTTTGCATTCTGTTATTGCGGGTGTGTGTGTGTGTGTGGGTTTGTTTGTGTTTGTGTGTGGATGTGTGTGTTATTGGGATGTATCTTTGGATTGATTGTGTGTGTTAGCTTCTGTGTTAAATGAGTTAAATAAGGCGTGAATACAGTGGCGTCATTTCACCAAAATGTTTGGGGGGGGGGGGGCAAATAGCGTCTGGTTTCCATTTTTCCATCTATTAAGTCATCAAAATCCATTGATTTAACCAATTAATTTTATTATTTTAAGAATCTTAGGGGGTGGGGCACGGCCTCCCAGTCCCCCCCCCAATGACGCCACTGCTTGAATATGTGTGTGTGTGTGTGTGTGTGAGAGAGAGAGAGAGAGAGAGTTATATGTCGTAAAAGTGTGTTTCCTGTTTTTGTGTGTTTCTTCATAATTATGTTGCCATAATATCGTTTCCATGGCTGGTATCTGCAATTTGTGTGTATGCACATATGTATGAATGAGTACGAGAGAGAGGCTCATATCATATCAATCATTATCTGTCCTCACCTGACTCCCATGAGCTACTCTCTAGTGAGTACACACCAATGTCAGTCTTTTCTTATCTAAAAAAAAATAACCCACGAATTTTTACTAAAATAATATCAATAATACAGTCTTTATTACAATCAAACTAAGAAACAACAACAAATAAAGGTTCAAAGTCAAATGGTATGTACATTAATCAATTGTTTCAAGATTTTTCTGAAATACAGTGTAACACACGCTTCCACTCACGACATATAACCTCATATGTGTTAAGTGTGACTCATGTCTCATAACAATGTAAATGACCCAACTATGTATGTACACCAACAGTGACGATTGGATATTAGGACATCAACTTAATGGCTCGTCTGACCTTAACATTGCCAGGGAAACAAAACACCTCAGCTTGTGATTTCCGAGAAAATCTATCCATGCAGCCGTAAAAAATAACCCCACCTGGGATTGGTATTGTGTAGAGTTATGTTTATAGAGTGAAACAGGACATAACTGACTATTCATAGTATTGCATTATCTATCTATCTATCTATCTATCTATCTATCTATCTATCTATCTATCTATCTATCTATCTATCTATCTATCTATCTGTCTGTCTCTCTGCCTGTCCGTCCGTCAGTATGTCTATCTCTACCTCTCTGTCTATTTGTCTGTCTGCCAGTCTGTTTATCTCTTTATCTACTCGACTATACCTATTTTTTAGGTTTTGTATGCGTAGATGTGTGCTATGCTGGTGTACAAACACCACACAGTGATAAAAACACAGTGTAAAACCCTAACAAGGAGACCTGGTGCTCAAAAGCTGACTCAACGAAGGTCATGTCATCGTTGTGACCTACTTAAGCCAGACACACCAGGCGCAGACATTAAAGACTGTTTCTTTTTATTCCGCATGTGCGTGACCTATATATATGGAAAGGTCAGAATTAATTACGACAACACAGAACGGAAAGAACGTGTTGTTTGAGAAGTCAGGGCCCTTTACGTCTTCTGAGGGCCGAGGCAAACGAACATTTAAAGGCCCTCATGTACAAAAGCTTTAAAAGACGTCCAGAGTGAAATATATTGGGCCCGTAAAAATAAAAAAGGTCCCTTTAGCACCCCCCCCCTCACAACTGTTATGCCAGTGAAGTCCTGAGCCCAGACTTTTGTTCAGATTACCCTTTCATAGTGGATAGCAATTTATAGCCCCCCACGATGGGTCCTTGTAGTGGGGGTGGGGTAGGGGGGTAGTCAGCTTCCCAGGTTTTCCCACCCCTCAGAACAATTCTGTGTGGAGTAGTGTGTGTGTGGGCAAACTTTTGGAATCACGGGTCACAAAGGGTTCTTAAATTTGACTGAACCAAAAACCAAATTAAAGTGTCTGCCGGATGAAACAGCCAAACGTGTCGTACTTGGACCGCAGTTCGTTGTTTAAACACAACTAGTGTATAGTTCATATATATATATATATATAATTCAAGAAATAGTTACAAACATTCGGACGAATTCATCATACTTGAACAAGCCACATAATTGTAAAGTTCCCTTAAGGGGCATATGAGGTGTTTTATTTGAACATCGCCCTATAAAGGGATTGTGTGGTTAACACAACACCCAGCTGTTATTACGCAACGCCCAGCTGTTATTACTCTCTCTCTCTCTCTCTCTCTCTCTCTCTCTCTCTCTCTCTCTTTGAACTCTCTCAGAGAAACTGCAGGATGAGACTTAGTCTCTTAGAGCCCGTGAGATCAGACTCGCTGTGTCTCTCAACATCTGGAGACTGCCATAAAGCCCGATGGCCAGAAAGCTACCGGACTTGTCCACCCTGTGGTCCGCCAGTCCGGGGCACTCGAAAAGCACATAGCTGTTATTACTTCCACAACTAATTTCTCCTTTAAAGCTGAGTGACCATGGGGGAAATTTTACCAACTTCCACCAGGATATGGGACAATTCCCACCAGGATATGGGACAATTCCCACCAGGATATGGGACAATTCCCACCAGGATATGGGACAATTCCCACCAGGATATGGGACAATTCCCACCAGGATATGGGACAATTCCCCCAGTTCTTACCGAGAATTGAACATCGATTTTTTCTGGTCGACATTCGTGCGCTCTACACAACTCGGCCACCCGTCAGATATTAGAAAGATTTAAAATTTGTGAAATAGTCTAAAATAATAAAAAATATTACAAAAAAAAAAACAATGAAAAAAATTGAATTCAATAAATTTATTTATAAATTTAATATAACTAGTTTTATCACATCATTTTTTTTATTAAGTTACATCAAATCTCTTTGCAAATTGAAATGGTTAGTATATTATAATTCAGAAATCACTTTAAATAAAACCAACCAGGCAGTGAAAAATGTATTTGTTAAACGCAACTAATCCATATTACTTTGAGATATAATAAATCTGACCCAATGTCCTGTGTTCAAACACATATGAAACACTTTAAGTTCATCATTTACATTGATTCTACAGTCAATAGACCAAATGTATATTTTGATGTGTTAAGTTTCTGGCAGTTTGTGACAGTTTGATTCCTACAAGAAAACCGAACTGTCAACATTCCCAACATTGGTTTATTGAAATTAAGCTCCGTTATATGCAGGGACGGATCAAACATTAGTTCGATAGTGCCTAAGGCCCTGAGAAAAAAAATATTCGACCCCCTTTGATGAGAATGTTTATGATTTTCCACTGCAAACTACGGCCAACTTCATATAAACTGAGGCTAACTTTATACAAACTGCGGCCAACTTCATATAAACTGAGGCTAACTTTATACAAACTGCGGCCAACTTCATATAAACTGAGGCTAACTTTATACAAACTGCGGCCAATTTCATACAGCAAAATGATAAGAAATATGAACTACTTTTTGCATCCTCTGGAAACAGACTTCGGCCTACCGTGCCAAATGTAGAAGGACATAATATATTTTGGTCATTATGTTGGGAAAATCTGGCAATTTTTTTTTGGTTCGACTGACTTAAGCCCACATTAAACTTAATGCTTTGATTGATTATATGTTGAAAAAATCCCACAATTATTCACACGCTGTAACGTTTATAAATAGAGTCTAAATGCCTACAAAAAAATGTGATACAATAAATATCCATGAAAAAATAAATGATGCTATTATTACTTACAAATCGTGACTTTTTAATATATATCAAAACATCAATATTTTTATAATATCAAAATATCAATTAGAATCCGAATGGCGATGTAAAAATTGTGATAGAACATAGACCATTTGAACTTGTAGGATTTTTATAAATCTTGTAAATCAATGACTTGGTTACTGTCAGGAGACAGGAACTCATCAGCGTGTTCAATCAACACTATTGGCTCATTCACCTGGTGACCTGGCAGAGCTCGATAGGTTGTGCCTCAACTCATTTGCATTGATTTCTGCCCAATAGCTGCCGGAACTTAAACTATACACTGGGTTGCTAGGGAAACCATGACTGAGGTGTTCTTGGGTGGTGGGGTGACTGACCCAGAAATATTCTTCTAGAACTGGTGAGTCGGGCGAATCAACTATTTTACAATGGGTTGATGAAGATAAAGACGAAGGAAAGTCCAGAAATGTGAAGGCGGAGCTTAATGTGTGAGATATAAGTTCGGTACTGTGTTGACCCACTGGGCTACTCGAGTTAAGAAAACTGGACAGAATTTCAAAGTCTTCCGTTGAAGAGGTGATGCTTTGATTCACTACACTGAATTGACGTTGTGTTTCATCGAGACTATCAGCGTGATTGATGGAAAACCGATCAGACATTGATGAGGATTATAAGTAGCCATTCAAGATATTTAGGGGTTTAGAGGCCAGACGTGTCTTGATAACCTGACCACCATAAAAATATTGATTAGCCACTCTTGGACTTAAGTTTGCACTTTGTCCAACATAATTAGATGGGTTAACTAACAGTGGACTTTGGTAATTGGCATTAGACAAAGATGAATTTATGGCCACTAGCATGTGGCAACTACTTTGTTCTGAAGCAACGGATTCATTGATGACTACTGGGATAACACAGGTTTGACCATGAGATGTGCCTGTTGTGCTATATATTGATCTTAAAACATTGGTATATTCAAGTGAATTAGAAAGACTCGCTGCCTTGGGACTTAATAGTGCATGACCTTCTGAAACGTTAGTGTCCAGTGGGTCAAGGGAAACTGATGGATTCATAACATAAGAAGATCGACAAACGACCTGTCCGAAAGAAGAGGAAGGATTGTCCACACGATGGATTAAGGAATTATGTCCAGCTGCCACAGATGTAACAGCTGTGACTGGAGAAATAGAAGGATTGACCACCACTGGACATTGAGAATTGTTTCCGTTAACAATCTGGCAAGAGAAAGCCAGGCAATTTAACCCTGTTTCATCACTGATGGAAGGATTTACAACTAAACCCGTCCTGGGGCTGGCAGGGCCGTGACGTGATGTTGTAATGTCGATCTGGTTATAATAAATACTTTTTGTTAGTGATGGGTTGATTATTCTAGCCCGAGGCTTCGTCGGATTGAGGTCATTCATAAGAGCTCCAACGTTTGCCGCTGCTAATCGATTATTGTTTCTCGAGGTGGGGCCATTGGAGTGGTAGAGAAAAACGAATTCAGAATCTTGTTTTGTCATGAAAAATTGTGGACGCTTGAACGTTTCAAGCATTTGATCTTGAACGGATTCCATCAACTCAAGTACAACAGCATTTTCATTGGAGATATCAGAGAAATTGGAGAAATCCTCCAACCACTCATGTTCCATTCTTACAATGGACTTCCCCATTACTTCTTGAGGTGAGCTAATGTAATCCTTTAACCAGATTTCTTTACCGAGTACTTTATTTAACGTTTGGCAAATTGGGCATGACCTGTTCAAATATTCCAATAGCTTCTGAAGCTGCAGGTCCACAACTTTTGTATTTTTAACGTATTGAATAAACGGGCGATGATCTGACAGTAGAGACTGAAGGCCTTCCAAAGGGTCAACCTTTTCCATAGTCTCCTTAACAATTGAGTTTAGTTCCACATGCTCCAGTAACATGTCCCTGTAGGTCTTCATCTTTTCTACTGACACCCCCTAATTCAAGACGAGTCCATGTTCAAAGACAGACATCATATAGTGGTGATTTTCGTCGCTCATGTTTTTATTGATGCATAGGCCTAACACGGCCAGTTTTTGAATGGACTCGTCCACTGAGCTCATTGCAGCGCTTTTCCCCTTTATATTATTTAAAAGAAATGTGTAATGGATCATTCTCATGTTGACATTCAGTCTGAAATCGTTAGTCTTGTACATTTTCTCCAGAATTTCGTCTGCCTTTAAAGTGGAGTCATAGGCTTCTTGGAACTTTTTCCTGTGGTGATGGAACAAAATGACAAAACTAAAATATGGACAATTTTAACAATGAACAGCGATCCATCTAATCTAAATTCCGATTTGTACGGCTTTTTCGGAGGATCTCAACTTTTTTCATGACTTTACCCGATTGGGGTTCATAACTTATGAAATAAAATGTATGTGTTGATATATATTTTTAAAAACAACCACAACCCAGGACTGAATTGTTGTTAAAACATCAACAAAACCTACAACATCGACTTACATCTGAGCCTTTATCTCGGCCAGGTGAGCGAGTGTGAGTGCCGTGTTGTACTGGTACCAGCAACTGTCTCTCAGGATTGTGATGCATCTCTGTAGGTCACGCTCTGCTCCAACTGAATAAACAAAATAAACCTACAGCAATGAAGGTAATTTACCGAAAAGAAATTATTATCATTGTTTATTTATTTAGACTTCATCTGTTGTCATCCCATACACAAACTGTTTAAAACTAAAATTGGCGTATTATTTCTGAAGTCCCTGTAAAGATGAGATTTTTATCTCTTAAATTCTATACCCCCCCTTCCCTTTCCAACCGTAGCCGAAAGTTGCATTGGAGGTACATTGAGTAGACAGAGGTAGGTGACTGGACAAGCTGGGATTTGAACCAGGATAACAGTGTTAGAAAGCGCCGCGACCCCCACTCACTCACCTGTATCGCCAGTTTCAAATTTGATCATCGCAACATTGTTCAAAATGACCAACATATTCAAAGGATTGATGTTGACCAAGAGAGACCTTTGCCGCAGTGACCTCGAGTACCAGGTCAGGGCTCCCTTAAGATCTTTGTAACCTGGACATCAAACAAGTTTGTTTTTTTTAAATTACAACCAGTCAATAGTTGAATTAAACATTAATATATTTATATATATATATATATATATATATATATATATATATATATATATATATATATATTAAAATCGGATTAACGTATGTGTGACTAGAAAGTGCTAATTATTTCACAAAAGAATCCATTCAACGATGTCTTGCGGCAGTTGCCATAGCAAATGCGGAATAAATAACAAAACAAAACAAAAAGCAACCAGAAACAAAAAAAGATGCATTATGTCTGAATGACAGACAACATTGAACATTAAGACGCTATAGCTATACGGTATATTCAGGGCAAGGATGGTCGTGCGGTAAAGTCGTGCTCGACTGTCGACCTGAAGGTAACTGGCTTGATCTCCGGTGAGGACCAAGGAAAATTTTTCAGGCCTTGGCTCAAAAAGTTCCCGAATTATATCTCCCGTGGTGCCTCCATGGCCATTTCACTATCAGCTATGGTGGGGATGAAAGAAGGTCACCATAAAAACCGTCCCAATAGTGATTCATAGGATCTAAGAGATTTTTATCTCATCCTTACAATGACTTCACACAATCCTACTAATAAAGTGCTATTCTTGGCGTGCGTCCGTGCATAATGGGATGTCGCTATAAATAATTCTGCACTTGGAATATCCTTTATGACGTCATTTCCCGATGGTACAATTTTTTTATTAATATAAATTTATACTATTTGTAAAGAAAAGCGCAACAAGTTGTCAGCCAGTTGTAAATATTACATTGCTAACTATATGATTCTGGTCTTGCTGCCAGCTTGCGTGTAGTTTTTATACGATTAATCACATATTAGACATTTTATTGAGATAAAACCTTTAGTTGCGAATGCAACGGGCAACTACTAGTACGGTATATTCAACATATTGCCTGCCTGTCCAGTGCGCACACTTATTTACTTAAGGACAGTTACAAAGGCTATTTAAAACATGAACACATAACAGATTGATGATACGCTTTTGATATATTAGAGTGAGGGGGGTGAATCCAATAGGAAAACAGCATCTCATTCTTATTTCTGCAAAAAAACATAAGCGGCTATAAGTTTTATATAGATATAAATTATGTTATATAAAAGCTTTTCTTACTAGAATAATTAAACTCATGATATTTTTGGTCATAAAATAGACTAGACAATATAAGCTAATTACTTTTCATAAAGTATATGCTGTTTTTATTTACAAGCAGGGAAATGAAGTTATCTTTACACAAAAAAATTAATAAATAATTCAAATCTAATCTCACAAGCTATGCAATAGAAATACATAGCAATGAGACCTTTAAGTAGTTATAACAACATATGTTGGGGAAAATATCATGGTTAACAATGCCCGCCAAAAAAAATACTTGCGCACCCCGTTGTAACGCAAGTCCGATGTTGTTGAGCAGGATGTCATAGTCCATGTGATTCTCAAACCTGTGGTGGATGGTACAATTTAAGCTCATAAGTTTGTCCAGGGCTTTTTCGTTGTCTCCTGTGGAAACAATTTCAAAGTTAGCTAGCGAAATCCTCTTTCGGATACTCGGATACTCCGTAGAATATTTAAAAGTAAGCTTGTGTCATAATAAATTTAATTCAAAATTGAATAATATCAGTTCATTTACCACTAAATATCATTGGAATCGTCTCATAAATTTCTCCTGTTAAACGTTGTTCCTCCTCTTGTAAAAGTGAAACTCCAAGACTATCTTTTTCTTCAGGAGACATTGGGACATGAACTTTGTCTGACTTAGCCTTTTGGAAATACCTGCAGATCCAAATTACATTTACGAAGTATATAAGTGATTCAAGAAGGTTTCTTTTACTTTAATACTTCGGTCGTTTACTATTTAAGTCTCTATTTACTAACGAAACACTTACAATCACACACACACACACACACACACACACACACACACATATATATATAAATATATATACATATATATATAAATATAAATATATATATATATATATATATATATATATTTATATATATATGTATCTATATAAATAATAGCGGTGTGATTTCTGCGTTAAATCGAAAGTAAAGAATTAATACAACAGTATTCCAGTTTAAAATCATGAAACGTAAACAAAAGTAATAAAATTCATGAAAAAATCGGATCTTTACGAAAACAAATATAACCTAGCCTACTGATCAAAACTACGGAAATATAACACTATGCAAAGTTTTTGCAGGGTACAGCTAGTACATATATATATATATATATATATATATATATATATATATATATATATATATATATATATATATATATATAATATTATAAAAAGCAAATAAGGAAGATGTGACTGTTTGTTTATGTACCAAACCAGTAAATCAATAGTTTTAACGTACTTGATAGATTCTGGGTATCTGGATACTCTATATAGAATGATAGCCTTTCTCCTCAACGCCCACTGGTAGAAAAACATTGGCCCTTGACGTTTTAAAGTTTCCAGTGCTGAGTCCAGTCGTTGTAAGGCTAGTGGGAAGTTTACACCTACAGAGACGTTTACCGAAGACCAAACAACAAACAATCAATTATATATATTTTTAAAAAGTTGTAAATCAAAAATACACATGGGTTGATGAAAATGAAAGTAAAATATCTCAACATCTCTTTAAAATAAAAAAAAAATTATTTCTTAAGGTTAAAAAACAAGTTGACATAGTTTTAGTCCCAATTGGAGCCGACGTAATGAAGTATTTAGAAAATAGAGTGGCCTCTAAATATTAAGATGGTCCATTAACATAAAGATGGTCCCCTCAACATAAATAATACTTAACAGAAAATCGCCCCTAAACAGAAAAGGGCACTAAACAGAAATGGGTCCGTAAATGGAAAGGGAACCTAAAAGAAAAGGGGCTCTAAACAGATTGATGACCCAGTCATAAAGGGGCCCCAAATATTCATACATCTTGGTTATCAACAATCTAGTGGGAATAAAAAGCAGATGCCCCGCCGCCCATAGTGCTTCTGCTTGGTAGACAGGGGCAGCATTACGGCTCAATGTGTGGGGCCCTAGGATGATTACACAGGGTGAGTACTGATTACACAGGGTGAGTACTGATTACACAGGGTGAGTACCGATTACACAGGGTGAGTACTGATTACACAGGGTGAGTACTGATTACACAGGGTGAGTACTGATTACATAGTCTAATGCCGTAACTGTTGTCTATATATCGCAAAATTGCTGCCACCCAGTGGCGTCTCTAGGGGGTTGCCGGCCGCACCGGATGACACCAACATAGGGGTGACACCAAAGTGAACAATTTTAAATTTCATAACAGGAAGAACTGTCTATTCGGGATTTACAAACGATCATAGTTACAAATATGAGCAGCATCACAGGGTGCCACCATGTAGAGCGTCTAGAGCTTCGGTAAATGAATACAGTTCAAAGCTGTTTTTTTGCAAACGTTCTAAAAAGGAGGCATGTAGTCACGTGGTCTCATAATATTGGAGACGCAGTTTACAAACTCATTTTAATGAAAGTAATAAACATCTTTCTGAAATACAGTCAGTTTTTATCTCTAATGTATTTAATAGTAAAATATTTTAGGTCTAGTGCAGGAAAATTTGAGAGATATACCACTCTTCATGGTGGTAGTCTTGAGGTTGTGACACCCTGACTTTTCCGCACCGGGTGTCACCACAACCATATTGACGCCGCTGCTGCCACCGTAAACATGTTTATATTTTTATGTTAATTACCTGCTCCTGATGCGGTAATATGACCCAAACAAGCTTCCATAACAGCCGCCTCCTTCGGACTGCCATAGTTCTGTGCAGTAGTGAAAAGACCCATGTAGAAAAGTTTCGACTCGTTGGGGAACATGACCATGATGAGTCGTCTAGCCACCACGGCCACCTTGGAGAAAGATTTAGTAAACACATTTAGAAAAGTAATTTATTTAAAAAAAAATGATTTGATACACTAATAAAATATATAGAGGTCAAAAAATGTATTTTTGTCAGTAAAAAAAATGTAAAAAAATAAAATGTTTAAACTGTCAACATATTTTATTTCTTAAACCTTCATTTCGTTCCATTTTTAGAGCATTGTCTGTCTGTCTGTCCGTCCGTCATCACCCTAGATCTCAACAACCATAAGTCCTAGACCCATGATGTATATATCATTTTGTAGGTCTTGGCCTGCCATGTGTACATCAAAAGTTTATTTCGCGATATGACCTCTCAGGGCCGGGCTTCAGGGCTCATAACGGGCTTATATATTATATATAGATTATAAGCTAAACAAAGGGACGTAATCATTATTTATTCTTGTAACAGCTATTAAACATGACTTACTTCCCTCTCTATACTTGAAGATGCTCTAAAACGTCCTGTTTTTACAGGCTTAATTTTTGCTTGTTATATTATGGAGAATAATTTTTTAACTAGTTCGGAAATAAAGATGGCCGCATAGTCTAGACTCTAGAGGATATAGAGACCAAAATTAACCTAGCCTACCGATCAAGCCTAAGGGGATATCATTCTATGCAAACGTTTTGCAGGGTACAACTAGTGATAAATAAAACTGTTTTTTTTTTTAAATAGCTTTTATAAAAGAAAAAATGAACTAAAAGGTAAAGATAAATAAGTTAGTAGATCATACATATATATGTATTGTATACAATATCATTACTAAAATATAAGCGTGGACGCTAAACTAGATAGATTATTTATTAATTATAATGTAATGTAAATACATATTTAGTTCAATATAATGCAAAGACACCCACGCTTTTATTTTCCTGGGGGTGGGGGGGGGCGGTAACCTAATTTACACTGAAATACAGGACGTGTGTTATGGGGCATGCAGATTCAATAACAATTAATACTAGAAGGGGGTCGGGGCGTTAGGCTGGGGTGGGGGTTAGGCGGTTGTCAATTCTGCCTATCCATAAGAACAGCTCGGGTTACCCCCCCCTACACCCATGGGCGTTGCTAGGAATTTTTCCAGGGGGGGGCACAAATTTTCCAGGGGGGGGGCAAATAACAACTTTATGACTTTTTTTTTAAATGTAAGGGGGGGGGCAAATGCCCCCCTCTTATATGACATTTTTTCAAAATGTAGGGGGGGGCAAATGTCCCCCCTTGCCCCCCCCCCCATGAATACGCCCATGCCCACACCCAACCAGAAACAAAAAAAAAAGATCCAAGCAGCGCATCATCTTTTTTTTTTTTCAAAAACAATCTTGTAAATTACTGATTGGTGCCGCACTCGAAATTTGGTTCTGAATTTGGGTTCCTTATACTCAAGCTGAAAATGAAAGCTAGTTTTGGCTGCTCGCACTCAGCCAATGTGCACGTTGGCCGGCCATTGTCTGATATAGCCATCTAGAACAATATGAGCACTACAAGTACACGCCTTATTTAAAACAAATCTTTTTTCAAAATATTTCACTACCGCTCTTTATTAATAGATATTTAAGGTAAATTAAAAAAAAAATTGTGTCATCCATCAACAATATTATTTTTTGATGGTAAGCGAAAGATTCTAACATAAACGTTTACCTGTTGACTTTATTCAGATTTTCTTGTCCGTTCACGTAGGAAAACTTTTTACAGTAATATACTACAACTGGGTGGACTATCACTTCTGCCGATTGACATATTTCTTCGACCAAAAAACTTTTCACCAGTCTCTTGTAAGTGGTGTATCCATTTTGTGTACCACCTACGACTGACTCGACGTGATCTATAGCCAGGAATAAAAAAAAAACCTATACATTTGTATGTTTATCAATATTACTATCTTACCACGCCTATTAATGGAGTCGAAATAAACCATCATGAAACATTGCACTCAGTGCTGGTCAATGGCCTGTTTATAAAGTACTAGCCGTACCCTGCAAAACGTTTGCATAGAGTTATATCCCCTTAGGCTTGATCGGTAGGCTAGGTTATATTTGGTTTTGGGCAGATCCGATTTTTTTCATGAATGTATTTTAAACTAGATTACTGTCGTATTAATTCTTAACTTTCGATTTTACGCAGAACCCACAACATTACTATGTATTTATATGCTTCTGGACAAGAGTGGACTTGAGTTGAAAGACAGCGCAGATGAAATAACTCAAATAATGTGTATTCTATTTCATTTTGAAAATGACTTGCATTTACTACATACCGTTTTGGTGATTATTTCTAATGTGAAACCGTGGTTTGGTGTGTGAAGTCCTCCTATAAGGATGAGATGACATCTCTTAGATCCTATAAACAACTAATGGGACAGTTAAGGGGGATGGATTGTCGTGCGGTAAAACGCTCGACTGTCTACCTGAGGGTCACTGGTCCGATCTTCGCTGATGACCAGTGGATATTTCAGGTCATGCCTGAAGTCTCCGCTATGTCTCCCGTGGTGCCTCCATTGCACTATCGGCAACGGTGGGGATGAAAGAAGGTCACCATAACAACCGTCCAATTTGTGGTTTATAGAATCTAAGAGAATTCATCTCATCCTTACAGAAACTTCCAACGCCAAGGTTGGAAAAACTTTATATAACCATGAGTAACACTGGGTTAATATATTTAACTAAATCGCAAAATAGAGAGCAGGTGGATTGTGTGATTTTATTAAATAAACTTAAAGGTAAAGGCCATTAATGTGAGCAGAGCATATAACATATGAAGTATTTTTTTTTCGTTTCGGTTTTTTTTTTATTGTGTGAATATTAAATTTTATGAATCTTAATGTATATATATATATATATATATATATATATATATATATATATATATATATATATATATATATATATATATATTAGGGTGGCTCACTTTATAATGGAAAAAAATTAAGTTGAATTTTTATCATGGAGCATTTTAGTTTTCTGGTTCACTGTGATTTAAAACACGTATATACCAAATTTCACACAATTTGGGCTCCTATAAATACTGCCTCAGTGCACATGTTATCTCGTGTTTTATGGTATTCGGCAGTTGCATTAAATGAAAGTTTTGCAAGGTTCAAAATGCTGTTTTTTTAGATACAAAGAACAATTATATTACATAGTAGGAATTAAACAGTAAAATAATATTAGTTACATTACACATTAACCTGACTGTATTGCAGAGTAGTTCTAAGTACCCCATTCAAAAATAAACTTCAAAAGTTTTTTGTCTGTGCTTTCTGAGTCCTGAAGGTCTTCAAGTTGCGCTCTCATCACACAGTTGATTTTTTTTGCATCTGGAAACTCTTAGCGATGCTGTTCAACAATTTTTAGCAAGTACTGCTTTTCCTCCTCTGATATGGTGAGAGATGAGTTAATGATGACGCCAGTGCAATTCCCCGCTGGCACAGTAATTGACGACTTTCAAGGAAGAGACCACTGCTGTTGCCTTCTGAAAGGATGGAGTTTGTTGCCCGGTGGAAGCATCAGTCATGAGAAAATGTGTGGGAAACAGAAGAGCATTAAACAAGAGCAGCGATGACGAGGTCACAAAATCCGTTAATGTCTCATTAGGAAGTGCTGAAGGATCATTTGTGCTGCGGATGCACCTTTCTTCTTTCTGATCATCAGAAGATTTCTCCATGAATTTCTCCATGAATTGCCTCAAGCAAGCAGCAAGGCTGTTTTTCTCATCCACTGAGATACCAGAGGAATGAGTTCTGCACTAAGGTACCAGAGATGTCGGCCATTGCAGTCTGAGAAATGAAGGGAGAAAGATTCTTATAATCAATAAGAAGCTTGATGAAATCCAGATCATTCAGAGGTGCGTCTGCTAGAATGGGACACTGAATCCAAGCTTTAATGTAAACTAAGGATGCAAAGATAGCATATTCTGCAAGTGATCTGTCTTCATGCTTAGTCAGCTTGAACTGATGACGGAAGAGATAAATCTTCATGATGTAGATTACTTTAGACATCCACCTTGCATAGTGATAAGCTCCTGGAACACGACAACGCACCCCAAAAGGAGGGGGGGAATTCCCCCCAGGAAGATAAGATTCAGAGTCAGAAGCTCTTTGTAATGTGGCAAATATCTTGAGTTGTCTTTTATTTGGAGGATATTTGAACAAAATGTGATGACTTCTTCTTTAAGTGGCTTAAGATTTTGCTCCAGTCGAACATCTTGGCATAAATTAAATTCTGTCTAACTTTTTTTTGGCCAAAATGTCTTAAAGCGCTTGAATAGCAACACATCCGGTCCAGTTGTACTACCCCCAAATGTTTTATTGAAGACGGTTGTGTTTGTGAACATACCATTGGCCAGTAAGCTCAATTAGGGGAAGTACCTAGCTCAATAAACATTGGCATGTCCACTGGACAGTATACAAGCAAAGAAATAGGTCATGAAAAAAGTGTACCAACTAACTGCCAGACGGCTGTGTTTGTAAACATACCATTGGCCAGTAGGCTCAATTAGGGGAAGTACCTAGCTCAATGGACATTAGTATATCCTCATAAAAAATTCTACCGAATGTCAACCAGACGGCTGTGTTTGTGAACATACCATCGGCCAGTAGTCTAAATTAGGGGAAGTACCTAGCTCAATAAACAGGGGTTGTGTCAACTTCTATGCCAGTTAAATGAACAACACTTTTCGACCTAGTATTCATAACTAAATGAATGATATTTATAAAGACGCAATATTTGATCTTAAAACAATTGATTTTTATAACTAACTTGAATTGCACTTGTCAAGCTTGCTATTTATATGAAAATAAAAAATTCTAGAGATTTATAGAATTTCCCGGAACCTTCTCAACTTTTTTCACATTTTCTATAAGCTACTAGAACCTTCTAGAGATTTCATAGAACCTTCCAGAACCTTCTAGAAATTGTTTAGAATTTTTTAAAACTTTCCAGAACCTTCTAGCATTTACTGTGCGCTTTATATACACATACATGGGTCATTCCATGTCAACTCAACCAGTGGTATTCACCCGACCCTCTCAGATCTTCCTGAAATTTTCATGGCTTGTGGTACATTCAAAGTTGAGTGATTCCTGAAAATTTCAGGCCATTTGGTCAAAAAACTTTCCGAGATATGATTTTTTAAAGTTTCAAGGGTAGTCGCGAGTTTGCGTGACATTTACCTTTTCGCGATATTTGAACGTGAATATTTCAAAAACTAAAAGAGGTATCAGGCTGTAATTTTCAGAATTTACTAATTGTTTTATCCTGAGTTGAATGATGTATTTATCTTAAGTGTAGATTGCACACAGAATGTCCTAAAAAATTCCAAGCAATGCACTTCAGACAGTTTTCATCAATATTTGACCCGGTATAGCCAAGAACCTAAATGACATGAAATGATGTTTGTTATACAATTAGTAAGTACCATATATGTGCTTATTATTTTGATAGAGAATTTCTGTTAATCAATAATATCTGAGAGGGTCGGGTGAACAATTGTCAAAAAACTGGTTCAGTTGACATGGAATAACCCACATTCAAAATTCATTCAAAATGATTTAAAATTTCAGTGTCGATGAGGCAGTACTAGATAAAGTCATATATTAATGAAATATTTTTGTGCTGTTTTGAAGTTAAAGGAAACTCAAAAAAACAAAATGCTCCAAAAAAATTTGACAAAAAATTATTTTGGGCCACCCTAAGTTATATATATATATATACCCTAATGAAAAAATATAAAAAAATCACATCTAGACTTGACGAAAAACCAACAACAAGTATAGCAATAACAAATATAATTATTTCGTTACATGTAATACACGAATGCTTATTTTTAATTACATTATTATCTTACCGTACGTAATTAAATTATAGTATTACCTTTACATAACTGATTCAGGCCTGCTTTACTCATCAAGAAAACCAGTTCAAGCTCAGACTTTGTCAACCATCTACAAACTTCCAGAACTCGCGCGTCAAACATTTCAGTGTAAAACAGTGAGTTGCTACAGATGTAGTTCTCTAGTAATTTGGGTGTGTAAACATTCTTGGAAACAAACTGGACAGCAAACTGGACGATAGGCTGAGGAAGACACAGGTATCTCCGACATATATAAACGTAATCCACAAGTTGACTTAGGGATACTCTGGGGGCGTACTGATGTAATAGTGACAAAATGTCCAATGTATCAGTTAACATTCCAACGTTGACTTGACCAGTTCTACGTCCGGCCAGACCAAACTTCTTGTAAGTGCTGAACACTAGGTGAACTCAGTTGACCTGAACATGTTGGCTATTTCTCCCAGAGTCAGAAGACACAAATGGTTGGCTTTTACCTTGTTCACAAAAACCTTCTCATTTGTGAAAAAGAAAAACATGTCTTCCAACGACATTCTTGATTCGATTCAGTATGTAGTCCAGGTCATAACACTGATTCATATCTCTAGATGGTGAATGGTTTTCGCTGGGATCAATGACTCGGATCATCTCAACGATGAGTTCTTGCAGTATGTACATATTTTTACACCAGAAACTGTAACAGACTGTGTGTTCCCCATTTGATTCACTCGCAAACCGAATCTCTCCTACTACCTAAAAATGAAAAACGTCTTATTTAAATTAGTAGATTTTGTTAATGGAATCTTTTAAATCTGACAGATTTCGTAATAAAATATCGTAGAATTTTTGTCTCTATAATTTAGAACTTTTATTTGTTTGACTGTACATGTCCGAATGTATGTATGTGAATGTATGAGTATGACTGTATGTGTAATCACTGATTACATTCAGAATAGCACATACCCAACTTTACCCCATAAATTTTTCATACCATGAATTTCCTTAGTAAACATGTTATTTTCTGTAAATTTAGGCGATCTCGAAATGGAATTAATGTTGATTGAGATCAAATTTATTTAGTCAATTTAAGAGACATAAATTGTTTGAAGCATATTTAAATACATGCATATTTAAACATTAGTTACAAACTATTGTTAAAATGAAAAAAAAATATTAGTTACATTTTCTGAAGGTTAAGATAATTTGTTTACAGCGCCGAATTCTATTTTAAATAAGATGCATATTGCGCAATCTCGATTCCAACAGTACTTTAATATACCATGAATCAATAATATAGATTACCAAATAAGTAAGAAGTACCCCATGTCAACCACTCAAGATATTTTGAATTCTACATTTATTTGCCTCACCTGCTGAATGAGTACAGATTTGCCCACCATCGGGGGCTTAAACACCTCCACGATATTCCCACACTCATCATTTATGGCCTTATACAGGTCATTTTTCTCTTTGGTCCTGAGCGCTATGTCAATGCTTGGATCCATCTAGAATATCTAGCAGCGGAGTACCATATCAGTGGAAACATTGTAGATGAATTAACATGTTTTTTTAACCTGAAACTATTTCACATTAAAAGTTGGCAAGTAATAAAAATAGCTAATAACAGTTCTAAAAATAAAGCATATCTTTACACGTCCTATCTCCAAATAATGTAAACTTTCAATGCTAAATATGATTAACATTTTGTTGCTCTGGTCTTAGACTTTCAGATATGACAACCGAATATTCATTAGCTTGCGTCATTTCAAAGTTCACTCCATTTGTAATCAATGATGACAGGGAAAGATTTATTATTTTCCGTTTCGGACAAAGGACGTTTTAGAGCATTTTCGTTTTGATAGAGAGGGAAGTAATCATGATGAATAACTGTTACAAAAATAAATAATGATTACGCCCCTTTGATTAGCTTTTATTATTTATATTTAAAATATAAGCAAAAACGCTATCTAAGAAACGCTTATATTCAGCCCTGAGAGGTCCTATCGCAAAATGAACTTTTGATGTACACTTGGCAGGCCAAGACCTACAAAATGATATATACATCATGGGTCTAGGACTTATGGTTGCTGATATATAGGGCGCTCCTTTGTTAATATAGCTTATATAGTAAAAAACGGTACTTAATACGCCCCCTTTTTTGGCCCTCAGAGGTCAGATCGCGAAATGGACTTTTGCTGCACACATGGCAGGCCAAGACCTACAAAATGATATTTACATCATATTTACATCTAGGACTTATGGTTGTTGTCTAGGGTGATGACGGACAGACAGACAGACAAAACGGGGACAATAGAGCATTTGTTTTTCGAAAATGCTCTAAAAAACGTGCTCAATTTAAATTTGTTTTTGACAAACCGCTGTCTCTCTTACGTTAAACAATGGATGACAGAGAAAAATAATTAGTATTTTCAATCAGGCCCACCGATAGAAATTTCGGGCCCCTGGGCAGGGCTGTCACGCCCCCCCCCCGTGCTGATAATAATATTTTCAAAAGACAATGGATGACAGAGAAAAATAATTAGTATTTTCAATCAGGTCCACCGATAGAAATTTCGGGTCCCTGGGCAGGGCTGTCACGGGCCCCCCGTGCTGATAATAATATTTTCAAAAGTTGACTGGCCAGCTAAGTCTGGGCCCCTAAAACTCGCCGGGCACCTGTGCATTAGCCCCGCCCCCTCCCCCCGCGGACTGCTCAACCTTTGATAATTTTCCCTCGGCCCGCTGGGAAAAGGGGGGTGGGTGGGTGGACGGACTTTGATTGCTTAAATTTTAGATTGTTATGATTTTCACAGTTAAAATTAAGAGTATTTAAACATTTCAAAAATAAGATATAAAGTAATTTAACATTTTAATTCGCTAAATACCATACATCATTGAGAACTCAGAGGACATTTCTCTGTATATACATATTAGTAATAGTGACTGATTCAGATTTGAACGAACCAAATGATTTACAGGAAAGGTTTTTAATTCTGATTATAAGCCACCAGTTAAAAGTCTGCTCAGCAATAATATGAAAATATTTTTAACAATGTGTTGAGAGATGGAGGGTGTCTTTTTTTTTTCTTTATAACACATGATTCTTTATAACACATGATTCTTTATAACACATGATTCTTTATAACACATGATTCTTTATAACACATGATTTTTTTATAACACATGATTCTTTATAACACATGATTTTTTTATAACACATGATTCTTTATAACACATGATTCTTTATAACACATGATTCTTTATAACACATGATTCTTTATAACACATGATTCTTTATAACACATGATTCTTTATAACACATGATTCTTTATAACACATGATTCTTTATAACACATGATTTTTTTATAGCACATGATTCTTTATAACACATGATTCTTAATAATTTATTATAAGTAAGAAAAAAAAAACACTTTAAAATATTTTACTTAAAAATAGATAAGCATCAGGCCTATAAGATACATTTCTATTATAAATACAGTTCAGATAATGTTTTTCTGTCATGGATATAGCTCAGATAATGTTTTTCTGTCATGGATATAGTTCAGATAATGTTTTTCAGTCATGGATATAGTTCAGATAATGTTTTTCAGTCATGGATATAGTTCAGATAATGTTTTTCAGTCATGGATATAGTTCAGATAATGCTTTTCAGTCATGGGTATAGTTCAGATAATGCTTTTCAGTCATGGATATATTTCAGATAATGTTTTTCAGTCATGGATATAGTTCAGATAATATTTTTCAGTCATGGATATACATCAGATAAAGTTTTTCTGTCCCTTTTTTTGTTCTTAAATCAGGCTTAACAGATAAAACATTTCAAATTGTATATGAAAAAAATTGTAAGATGAAATTTAATTTATTTTTAAAAAAATGCATCTTTAACAATTTTGTCCAATAACTGAATCTTTCTATCCCACACTGAAATGTATTGTGATCTCTCACTACACATTTATATTCTACACAGCAATGTATTTTGGGTTTTATCCTCGGAAAAATATATCCATACAATAAAAAATGGGTCTCACCTTAATCTATACAAAAACGTATCCATTAAACACTATAGATATTGACGTAACAGAGAATAGAAAACATTTTAATTAAACTCTCATTCTTATTATATGTTAAAACAAAATATTGCAATTTCTAGTACTAAAAACTCTTTTTTTTTACCTCCCTGTCTATTGTCCCCTGCTACGTTTGAAGTCTCGTTAACAGCTACACACATGTACATAAGTTTTTGCTCACTGGTTTTCAAGCTGTTCGTTAAAAGAAAATACATATGTTATTGAGACCTAGACATTACCATGGTAACACAGCTCAGCTGGTCGATTTCCTAGAAAATCTTTCCAAGTTGAATATCGATCATGACGTACACATTATTATGTGTACAGTATGGCATAGTTGGAATCATCAACCTGAACGAGTTGTGCCTTATTTCAGTCACTATCCATTAAGTCTACTGTTTTACTAACGTAGGGGATTGAAGGTGAGAATGAATGGTCATATAATGAGCTGATAGACCAAAAAAATCGAGATCACGTGACACTGTCGCATCTGTTTCTGTTGTACGCTTGGAGAATATGTCCACACCTGCTCACCAAGTGAGACGACCTACTAGCCTAGTTGTTGAGTTATAATTCTCAATTTTTTTTTTTTTTAATTTAGCGCGTGAGGGGGATTTTCAGAACTAAAAAAAAACAGTTCAGTTTTATATAAAACAATAATTAAATTGGTTTGCGAGTCCGCGACTTGAACTACCCAGTCTTACGTTGACAGACTGTGTGGGATGGGGGAAATAGGGCGACCACACCCGTTGGGGCCCTGAGCTATTTTGTTGTTCACTAGTTGTAACAAGATTTAACTCTCTGTCCCCCCCCCCCTGTATGATTCTCAACCCGAAGCGATGGGTACTGCTCAAGGGCCCTTGTTGGCTCTCGGCGCCCCTGACTGTTCATACCACAAGATGGGCACTTGTGAGTCTAATCGGTAATGTGTGTTTGTGTGTGTGTGTGTCTATGTGTGATATCCCTGTATGGATGAGGTGAAATCCCTTTTATCCTATAAACTACTAATGGGACGCTTTTTATTTGCTATGCCCTACTTTTATCCCCACCATAGTCGATAGTGCAATGGCCATAGAGGCGAGATATATACCCAGTGCCGAGCCTAGGGATTTGGGGGCCCTGGGTGCTTGGCCTCTTTGGGGGCCCCTGCATTTTTGACATTCGGCACCATCACATGAGATAATGTACTTAATATTTAATGTAAAAAAAATATTTGGGGGCCCCTCTCAAGCTGGGGCCCGGTGGACTTTCGAATTGGGACCCCCCATTCATCTCATCCTAGGTACGCCTCTGTATATAGCGGAGACTTTAACCTTGACCTGAAATATTCATTGGTCCTTCATGGAGATCAAACCAGGGACCCGCCAGGTCTACAGTCGAGCGCTTTACCGCATTACCGCCCCCCCCTCCACCCTTCCGTCCTAGTCTAATCGGTTGAATGCTTCATTAATTTATACTAAAACTAATCGGGTTTCTCCGTTTCTTTTACTGATGACAGCTGACACGTTGTACAGACATATGGTAACACATTTTTTTTGTAATTAAGAACACTTTATAAAACCAGATCACTGTATTTTCAAATATATTTCAAAAAATCAATTTGAACAAAAAAAATAAAAAAAAAATTGCAAAGAATAAAACATAATTGGAAAAAAAATGTATCTTTTTCAAGAAAAGTTCACTTTTTAATGACATATACAAAGGAGATTAATCTGGTAAGCTTATATATTAGTAAATGTACATGTTTACTTATCTCAAAATATCTAAACAATAGAATACTAGGTAAAATACCACAACCATCGTACTTTAAAAATATACAATTAGGCTTACAATATCAATAAGGATTACAATTTGTCAGCAATAGTTTATAAATGTCAATCCATATTGCTAGCGCTACATTTTTAATGGTTACTACAGCAAATATTAAACAAATGAAATGTTTAAATTAATTGTATATTTGTATAGGCTTTATGGTAAAAGCAATAAATACTTTAAACTTATTCCAAATATATATATATACGACACAAATTGAAAACGTTGGAATAATAACTCAAAATAATAACTACATATCAAGACAAAACAGTTATGGACATATACATGTTTTAATTTTATCTATAAACTAGGTTAGGTTAGAAGTTGAGACTTTAAATTGTAAAGAAATAACGAATTAATAAATAACTTGAAACGTCATTTAATATATTTAGAAAAAATAATAATAACTCAAAATAATAATCTACATATCAAGACAAAAACAGTTATGGACATATACATGTTTTAATTTTATCTATAAAACTAGGTTAGGGTTAGAAGTTGAGACTCTTTAAATTGTAAAGAAATAACGAATTAATAAATAACTTGAAATTCTCTATGATGTCGTCATTTAATATATTTAGAGTAAGTAGGTGATGTTCCGGTATGTAATGTATCCTAGATACATGAAGCTATGCCCAACTTTTTGGTGGGTAAGACAAGTCTATTTTTCCGTGACTGGAGAGATTTCAAATCCATCTTTGTCATCTGTTGTAGACGATGGGAAAGAGATAGAAGAGGAATCTAGTAAAGAAGAGGAACTGGTAAGTTCACAGAATTGTTCATCAATTAAGTCAGACATGTGAGTGTTGGCAACTTCCGGATCGTTCTGTGATCCAGTGACGTCATTTTCTGTGGTCGAATTTGAAGAAGTGGAAGAGATCATTACAGAAAAAGGTGAAATCGAGTTACTAGGCTCATTTTCAGCAATTATCTCATAACTGGAAAAATCAGAACTATCATTTGTGTTGTTGCTTACATTCGAAACATTATTTTCCATCTCAGATTTGTCAGGAAGAATATGAGCATTCAGTGATTCCGCGATATACATCGACACACCCATGGATATGTTGATACAATAAGAACTCATGCTCATTTTTTCCATTAAAGATAATGATGGATTGATAATAGATGTACTGAAAGAAACCATGTCCGCTAACTCGGACGGGAAAGCGTCTGAAATGTTAACACACGAAGACTCAATGCAAGGACTGAAAATCGCTGAAATATAAGTAGCGTTTTCAGCAAATCCTGTCAGGAAACGGCTTGAGACATTGACACAGTTCATTCTTATCATGACATCTTCTATCATTGTATGACATTTATCTATGCTGGTTGCGATAAAGGAACTACGTTCTGCAAGGCCGGAAGAGTAAGTGCCTGAGACATTGATACAGTTCAAACTAATCATCACGTCTTCCCTCAGTAGGAAGGATGGATTCACGGCCATAGTAATGAAATAAGTGTTTTCAACAAATCCGGAAGGATTCACCACTGACAGTCCTAATGAAGCTAAACGTCCAGAAGAGAGGGAAGAGTTTATGACCATGTCGCTTAAAAAAGGAGTTTCAGAATCGATTAACCTTGTATCCCACTGAGCCATTTGCTCCGATATGGAATTATTGATAACCAAGTGGCTTAATGAGATTTTTTCGTCTAATCTGTTAGAATTATAATTGTTGAATGTAAAACTTTCTTCCAAGATAGATGGTTTCATTACTACAGCCTGACAACTCCAGAATTCATCGATTGGGACGAGTGTTCCAGAAACTGTGGAGTTCAATTTCTTTTCATGAAATTTTGCATTATACAGAAGAACATACTTTGAATCATATGTCTACAAACTAAACAATGTGGGGGTATCACCAATTTATACCTTGTACGTTGACCAATACTGGACATTTCTAAACTGCTTAAGGTAACTTCTGGCCGTAACGGGGCTAAGCGTTCACGTAACCACATCTTTTGATCCAGGATTTTATTCAAATTGCGACACACAGAGCATGATTTGTTTATGTTTTCCATCATCTCTCCCAGTCTCCAGTTTTCTTCTCTGGTGTTTTTGACGTACCGAACAAAGTGTCTGTGATTTCCTAGAAGAGAAGAGGCACCACTGTCTATGGCTTTCCTAATGGCCGCGTTCTCTTCAACGTAACCCAGCAACATATCTCTGTAGGAGTTTGATTTTGATCCCCGCCAATTGAACACCAAGCCGTGTTCATAGGCAGACATTGTGGTGATGGCGGCCGTCTTCCCCAGGTGATGCTTTATTCTGGACCCCAAGTCCGATGACGACCTCAAGCTGTGTTTCAAGGAGTTGACGAGCTTCCTTGACTGACACACTGTGTCGCCTTGACTGTCCAGGAGCAGGCGTAGGTGGGCACATTTCATATTGACCTCTAACCTTAATTGGTGATCTCTGTTGACCTTTTCTAAAATCTCTTCCGCTTGTGATAAATAGTCATACGCGTCTTTGAATTTTTTCCTGAAAAGTGGAAAGAAAATTTAAAAAATATATATTTCACTATCTTAGCATTGAGGACAAACATAGCAGTGGTTTGCACCTACAGTATCAACAATGTTATGGATGATACAAACAAATATAATGATTTCTTTTTTACCAGCTTCCATTCTATTATTTTTTTCTCTAAACATTTTAATCTTATATAATCTTAGTAAGACCTAAAGTAATAAATAAATGGAACAACCAGAAAGCATGGACATTTATTTTAGAGATAGGAAAGAAACTGGAAGATTCATGTTCTAGGAATTGGTTTTTGAATAGACAATTAGATAAAATTCCCAGATTACGATTCCAATACTGTAAAAAGTTTCCATATTTCATAATCAGATGTATTTTCAAATAATTACTTTTATTTACAGTGTAATCAAAATATCAATCTATTCATTATGAAAACTTTATAATAGTAAAACTATCAGGTTAGTTTAGCACATGTTTGATAAAAAATCATTTTCAGATACTTGCATTTATACCCGGCGTTGCGCGGGAAGATAGTCTTGAGACTCTTGTATTAGTATGCATTTGTGTCTGTTTTTTTCTTCTTTTGCCCAGATTTTGCAGACTGTGCTTAGCTTTTTTGTGATGCATTGTCATGGTTTTATTGTCTGAATTGTGGCCAAATAAACAAACCCAATGCAACCCTCGACTCAAAAATATTGCACACTTTTAGCATAGGATTGGATATGAATTTGGGTTGGAAGCGGGGGCCCTGCTTTCCCGAAAGAACTGGCCAAACATGTTCTCTTCATATTCTAAAAATATTGAAGACTAAGTGTTACAAAAATATATATTGTTTGTGCAACGTGCTTGTGCGCCC
>JAGDYQ010000003.1:1529528-1565129 GCA_021962125.1 Bulinus truncatus
GTGTGTCTATGTGTGATATCCCTGTATGGATGAGGTGAAATCCCTTTTATCCTATAAATCACTAATGGGACGCTTTTTTATTTGCTATGCCCTTACCCTTTATCCCCACCATAGTCGATAGTGCAATGGCCATAGAGGCACGAGATATATTCCAGTGCCGAGCCTAGAGGGATTTGGGGGCCCTGGGTGCTTGGCCTCTTTGGGGGCCCCTGCATTTTTGACATTCGGTTTCATCACATGAGATAATGTACTTAATATTTAATGTAAAAAAAAATATTTGAGTGGCTTCCCTCTCAAGCTGGGGCTCGGTGGACTTTCGAATTGGGACCCCCCAATTCACTCACCCTAGGTACGCCTCTGTATATAGCGGAGACTTTAACCTTGACCTGAAATATCCATTGGTTTTTAATGGAGATCAAAACCAGGGACCTCCCCAGGTTTACAGTCGAGCGCTTTACCGCACTATTACCGCATCCCCCCCCACCCTTCCCTCCTAGTCTAATCGGTTGAATGCTTCATTAATTTATACTAAAAGCATAACAGTCGGGTTGGGTTACTCCGTTTCTTTCACTGATGACAGCTGACACGTTGTACAGACATAGGGTAACATATTTTTTTGTAAGTAAGAACACTTTATAAAACCAGATCACTGTATTTTCAAATATATTTCAAAAAAATCAATTGGAACAAAAAAATTATAATAAAAAATTGCAAAAGAATAAAACATAATTGGAAAAAGAAAACAAAAGTATGTATCTTTTTTCAAGAAAAGTTCACTTTTTAATGACATAAACAATGGAGATTAATCTGGTAAGCTTATATATCACTAAATGTACATGTTTACTTATCTCAAAATATCTAAATAATAGAACACTAGGTAAAATACCACAACCATCGTACTTTAAAAAATATACAATTAGGCTTACAATATCAACAAGGATTACAATTTGTCAGCAATAGTTCATAAATGTCAATCCATATTGCTAGCGCTACATTTTTAATGGTTACTACAGCAAATATTAAACAAATGAAATGTTTAAATTAATTGTATATTTGTATAGGCTTTATGGTAAAAGCAATAAATACTTTAAACTTATTCCAAATATATATATATACGACACAAATTGAAAACGTTGGAATAATAACTCAAAATAATAACTACATATCAAGACAAAACAGTTATGGACATATACATGTTTTAATTTTATCTATAAACTAGGTTAGGGTTAGAAGTTGAGACTTTAAATTGTAAAGAAATAACGAATTAATAAATAACTTGAAATTCTCTATGATGTCGTCATTTAATATATTTAGAGTAAGTAGGTGATGTTCCGGTATGTAATGTATCCTAGATACATGAAGCTATGCCCAACTTTTTGGTGGGTAAGACAAGTCTATTTTTCCGTGACTGGAGAGATTTCAAATCCATCTTTGTCATCTGTTGTAGACGATGGGAAAGAGATAGAAGAGGAATCTAGTAAAGAAGAGGAACTGGTAAGTTCACAGAATTGTTCATCAATTAAGTCAGACATGTGAGTGTTGGCAACTTCCGGATCGTTCTGTGATCCAGTGACGTCATTTTCTGTGGTCGAATTTGAAGAAGTGGAAGAGATCATTACAGAAAAAGGTGAAATCGAGTTACTAGGCTCATTTTCAGCAATTATCTCATAACTGGAAAAATCAGAACTATCATTTGTGTTGTTGCTTACATTCGAAACATTATTTTCCATCTCAGATTTGTCAGGAAGAATATGAGCATTCAGTGATTCCGCGATATACATCGACACACCCATGGATATGTTGATACAATAAGAACTCATGCTCATTTTTTCCATTAAAGATAATGATGGATTGATAATAGATGTACTGAAAGAAACCATGTCCGCTAACTCGGACGGGAAAGCGTCTGAAATGTTAACACACGAAGACTCAATGCAAGGACTGAAAATCGCTGAAATATAAGTAGCGTTTTCAGCAAATCCTGTCAGGAAACGGCTTGAGACATTGACACAGTTCATTCTTATCATGACATCTTCTATCATTGTATGACATTTATCTATGCTGGTTGCGATAAAGGAACTACGTTCTGCAAGGCCGGAAGAGTAAGTGCCTGAGACATTGATACAGTTCAAACTAATCATCACGTCTTCCCTCAGTAGGAAGGATGGATTCACGGCCATAGTAATGAAATAAGTGTTTTCAACAAATCCGGAAGGATTCACCACTGACAGTCCTAATGAAGCTAAACGTCCAGAAGAGAGGGGGAAGAGTTTATGACCATGTCGCTTAAAAAAAAGGAGTTTCAGAATCGATTAACCTTGTATCCCACTGAGCCATTTGCTCCGATATGGAATTATTGATAACCAAGTGGCTTAATGAGATTTTTTCGTCTAATCTGTTAGAATTATAATTGTTGAATGTAAAACTTTCTTCCAAGATAGATGGTTTCATTACTACAGCCTGACAACTCCAGAATTCATCGATTGGGACGAGTGTTCCAGAAACTGTGGAGTTCAATTTCTTTTCATGAAATTTTGCATTATACAGAAGAACATACTTTGAATCATGTCTACAAACTAAACAATGTGGGGGTATCACCAATTTATACCTTGTACGTTGACCAATACTGGACATTTCTAAACTGCTTAAGGTAACTTCTGGCCGTAACGGGGCTAAGCGTTCACGTAACCACATCTTTTGATCCAGGATTTTATTCAAATTGCGACACACAGAGCATGATTTGTTTATGTTTTCCATCATCTCTCCCAGTCTCCAGTTTTCTTCTCTGGTGTTTTTGACGTACCGAACAAAGTGTCTGTGATTTCCTAGAAGAGAAGAGGCACCACTGTCTATGGCTTTCCTAATGGCCGCGTTCTCTTCAACGTAACCCAGCAACATATCTCTGTAGGAGTTTGATTTTGATCCCCGCCAATTGAACACCAAGCCGTGTTCATAGGCAGACATTAGGTGATGGCGGCCGTCTTCCCCCATGCGATGCTTTATTCTGGACCCCAAGTCCATGACGACCTCAAGCTGTGTTTCAAGGAGTTGACGAGCTTCCTTTGACTGACACACTGTGTCGCCTTGACTGTCCAGGAGCAGGCGTAGGTGGGCACATTTCATATTGACCTCTAACCTTAATTGGTGATCTCTGTTGACCTTTTCTAAAATCTCTTCCGCTTGTGATAAATAGTCATACGCGTCTTTGAATTTTTTCCTGAAAAGTGGAAAGAAAATTTAAAAAATATATATTTCACTATCTTAGCATTGAGGACAAACATAGCAGTGGTTTGCACCTACAGTATCAACAATGTTATGGATGATACAAACAAATATAATGATTTCTTTTTTACCAGCTTCCATTCTATTATTTTTTTCTCTAAACATTTTAATCTTATATAATCTTAGTAAGACCTAAAGTAATAAATAAAATGGAACAACCAGAAAGCATGGACATTTATTTTAGAGATAGGAAAGAAACTGGAAGATTCATGTTCTAGGAATTGGTTTTTGAATAGACAATTAGATAAAATTCCCAGATTACGATTCCAATACTGTAAAAAGTTTCCATATTTCATAATCAGATGTATTTTCAAATAATTACTTTTATTTACAGTGTAATCAAAATATCAATCTATTCATTATGAAAACTTTATAAATAGCAAAACTATCAGGTTAGTTTAGCACATGTTTGATAAAAAATCATTTTCAGATACTTGCATTTATACCCGGCGTTGCGCGGGAAGATAGTCTTGAGACTCTTGTATTAGTACATGCATTTGTGTCTGTTTTTTTTTTCTTTCTTTGGGTCTGATTTTGCAGACTGTGCTTAGCTTTTTTGTGATGCATTGTCACAGTTTTATTGTCTGAATTGTACAAATAAACAAACCCAATGCAACCCTCGACTCAAAAATATTGCACACCTCTTTAGCATAGGATTGGATATGAATTTGGGTTGGAAGGGGGGCCCTGCTTTCCCGAAAGAACTGGCCAAACATGTTCTCTTCATATTCTAAAATATTGAAGACTAAGTGTTACAAAAATATATATTGTTTGTGCAACGTGCTTGTGCGCCCTGTTTAAGCGTGCATTCGTGTGATTTGCGAGCTTTGTTCGCACTATATTCTAACGTGTATTCGTATGATTGGCTAGCTGTGTGTGCGCTATATTCTAATGTGTATTCGTGTGACTGGCGAGTTGTGTGCGCACTGTATTCTAATCTGTAGTCTTGTGACTGGCGAGCTGTGTGCGCGCTATATTCTAATGTCTATTCGCGCTAGAGAGGGTGCACATGGTAATGAGGAGTACTTACAATATTACGGTGACATCAGCTAAACTGGTTAAGATGATGGCACAGTTGTGATGGTACCAATATCCTTCCCTTAGAATCTCCAGGCCTCGGAGTAATTCTTTTTCAGCTGCGACTGAAATGTCATGGAGGAATTAGATATGAAGTAAAATAATGCCTCAAAATCTTAATCCGTTCCTAAAAATCGGCCGATAATCATAAGTGATCGAGTTCCGAAATTAATTTTCATTAATTAAATATATGTATATAAATATATATTTTATTATTTATTAACATATATATATATATATATATATATATATATATATATATATTGTTGTAACTTTATCTTCTTTACACACAGAATGACACACAGGACACGTGGGTTCGATATAACTCTAGACTAACACTTTATTTATTACTACAAATTCACTAACATTAAAATCTACAACTACTAAGCTAAACTAATACATCCACATGGAACAATCACTACAGCGACAAGCGAGTCGAACGTGTTACCTTAAAGTAACGAACTCGTTGTTCTAAGAATAACTTCCTAATTGCTAAGTCACCGACTGTCCACTTTTTCTCTGGTCACCGCTTACATCTTAAGTCCGAAGTAGACCCCCCCACCCCCTCAATTCAGGTCACGTGACTGGTCTCGATGCACCGTCCTGATGCTAGCGCCAGATGAGAAGGGGGAGGGGAACGACTGTTGTTATATATATATATTACGGTTTGGATTACTCATTTATGTATAACATCAAAAAAGTACCAATTTATTGATTGTTTTGACTCTTCATTCGTAAGAATATATTCTTACACAACAAACGCAGTGAAAATGCCTTCCACAAGAATTTAGCTGTTACAATAATATATATATATATATATATATATATATATATATATATATATATATAAGCGATTTGGGCTCTGCGTTAAATCGAAAGTAAATAATTAATACAACAGTATTCCAGTTTAAAATACAATCATGAAAAAATCGGATCTGCCCGAGACCAAAAAATAAATAACCTAACCTACCGATCAAACCTAAGGGTATATAACTCTATGCAAAGGTTTTGCAGGGTGCAGCTAGTATCCTTTAAAACACTTACCGAATTTTCCCGCAGAAAACTTGAGCATGGCGACGTTGTTCAATGTGACGATCAAGTTCAGTGGATTGATTTTCACAAGCAGTAATCTCTGGTTTAAGGATTTTTCGAACATGCGCAAAGCATCTTTCGAGCTTCCTCCAGCTTTAAAAAAAAACTATTGCTTAATACTGGTAAATGTTGGATCTCAACAAGACAACACAACCAATTCAATGTGCTTTACCGAAAAATGTGTTTATCATGGATATGTTCTCTCTCTCTCTCTCTTAATTTTTATGTTGTAATTTTTTTTTCCTTTTAACATTTCCAAAAAAAAAAGTTAAATTTCCTCTGGCACGCCTGTCGGACAGACAAGCAACGCAAAACCAAGTCTACGTCTATAATTCTTAAAGTGTATAAAACAGATTACCTTAATCAAAACATCAAAACAAGACTAATAATATCAGCAAATGGGAACAATCTAGCCTGGTTATTGTCCCTGTTTCGTAGCCAGCTGCCGCGAGACTTAAAATCAATGATGTTTTTCCTTGTCTGGTGAACAGTTTGAAAGTTACACAAGTTAATAAACATGAATGTTGCCCCAATATTCAGCTCAACCACTCAACTCTCCAAATTCGTAATTTTTATTCATTTTCATTCCAAATTTGCACTATTGGTCTTCTAATTATTATTCGTTAACCAGGCTTGTAGAAACGAAATTATTGTATGATAGTCTACACTTTAACTTTGATAGAGACATGTACTCACTTCTCTGAATAGCCAGACCAATATTGTTTAACAAAACCTCATAGTCTGGGTGATTGTCATATCTGTCATTGATTGTTTCGTACAAATCTTTACATTTTTTCAAAGCGTCTTCATCATCACCTTTAAAAATGACGGAAAAAAAAAGGGACAGCTTTGTTAGTTTGCTTTCATCTTTTATTGAACGGGTAGATTCTTTAAAACAATTTTTATTGTCCGAAGCTGAAGTTAAATGCCAATCGCTTAGGTCATTCATTCATCGTACGCCGAGATTAAAATATGGCTCATTAATACAACTTGCGTCAACACACACACACGCACGCTCACGCATACACACACACACACACACACACACACGGGTCGACAAACGAGCGCTCTACACAACACGGCTATCCGTCCCAAAATTGTATGATGTCAACAGAAAGGGCATTTAAAAAAAAAAACCCTCTTACTCAATTATGCTGTAGTTGCAGAAACATGCAAATTCTACAATGTGTATGCCCCACAGGTTTTAACGAGGAAACTTATACTTGTGAGATATAGCTTAATGTTAAATCCACGGACTGTTGAGTACCAATCTCATGAATTGTAATACATATATTTACCTATGCACCTAATCTAGCCTGGGAAAGAAAAAGGCTCCATTATCGTGCATCTCGCATTCCATTATCGGTACTTTAAAGACTCTTTCTAGCAGAGCATTATCAGGAGCAATATTTTACCTTATCGGTACACTAAAGACTGTCTATTAGAGCGATATTTTACCTTATCGGCACTCTTTCTAACAGAGAAGTATCACCATAAATATTTTACCTTATCGGTACACTATAGACTCTTATCTATTAGAGCGATATCACCAGCAATATTTTACCTAGCCTACCTAAATTCATCATTGGAATAGTTTCGTATATTTGTCCAATGATGTTGTCTTCTTCTTCCTGTATCGTTGTGACGGACAGAGTCTGATGGTCACTTGGGGGCAGGGGCTCGACCTCATGGACTTTATCAGCCATTTGAAAATATCTGAAACAGCGTATAGATACTTGGATGAAAATGTTTCATTACAGGCATATTTTTTCAACCGTTGTATTTTTGCCCTAATAGGGAATGCAGTTATTTAGCCTGTAAAGATAAGGTGAGGGGGGACGGGTGATTGTGCATGGAAGAACCCTTGACTGTCGACCAAAATGGTCAAAGGATTCAAACCTCAGTGAGAAACTTGGGACTTTTTCACGTTCCCAAAGTCCATCCAACTTAAATGGGTGCCTGACTTAAAGTCGGGGGAGTAAAGGCGGCTGGGCGTTGTACTAACCACACAATCCCTTCATATGCCGAGGTTAGTGAAACAAATGAAATCAACACTTCATCTGCCCCGATGAGCCCTTAGTGGCTTAAGGGAACATTAAAACCAATGTAAAAATAAAAATTAAAAAAAAAGTAAAAGTTCCCTTAGCACAACGCCCAGCCGCCCTTTACTTCCCCAACTTCCCTGTGTGGACTTTGTGGGGGCGACGTTGAAACAAATTTCACCTGAAAAAATTCCCATGGTTCTCACCAAGGATCGAACCCAGGACTCTCAGGTCGACAGTCGATTATCCACAACACTTGGGCATCTGTTCCACAAACAAACAAGTAGGATTAATGATATTCTTCAACGAAATACCTCTTTGTATCACCCTCGTTCTAAAACAATAGCACACACAAAAAAAAACATCACGTGAGACAAACACTATTTTTTATTTCATTACTCCATTGACTTTTGATAGTTCCCCATTCTAAACAGAATGATGGCTTTCCTTCTCAGTGCCCACTTGTAGAAAAACGTTGGTCCAGACTCTTCCAAAGTGTCCAAAGCAGAGTCCAAGTGTACCAGGGCCTCTTTAAAATCTATACCTGAAAAATTAGATAAAAAAAAAGAAATCTAAAAAAATAAATAACTGAAACAGGTGAATTCTGACCATGCGATCGGCCAATATTAATGTCATCGGCGATTTCTATGGTCATAGATGCCACTAGATCAACCATGTGACATTACATTAATGTTGTTGATTTTAAATTTACTACTTCAAAAGATTGGCATTACCAATTTGGTCTTAATCGAGGCAGACATTGAGTAGTGCACTATCATACATCTGTTTTAATTATATTCTTACTAAGCAGTTTTTACCTGCCCCAAAGCGAATTTTGAAGCTATTTCAAGAGGATGATATGAAATCTGACTGCTAGTAATACATTACGTATTTTTAGAGCATTTTCGAAAAAAAAATGCTCTATTGTCCCCGTTTTGTCTGTCTGTCTGTCTGTCATCACCCTAGATCTCAACAACCATAAGTCCTAGACCCATGATGTATATATCATTTTGTAGGTCTTGGCCTGCCAAGAAATGACTTTTTTCCATTTCGCGATCTGACCTCTCAGGGCGTAAAAGGGGCCTTTGTACCGTTTTTTACTATATAAGCTATATTAATAAAGGAGCGCTATATCTCAGCAACTATAAGTCCTAGACCCATGATGTATATATCATTTTGTAGGTCTTGGCCTGCCATGTGTACATCAAAAGTTCATTTCGCGATAGGACCTCTGAGGGCCGGGCTTCAGGGCTCCTAAGGGGCTTATATATTATATATACACCTTGTACGTTCAATAACCCATTCATTTGGTGCGAAATACTGCAGCACGTAGTTTCACCAAGATTTATTAAGAAACTCATCAAATGAAATAGTAAGCTTGTGTTCTGAGTTTAATTGAAAGTATCAGAGCTATGCAACAATTGACGGAGTTTTCGGACGATTAAATGACTATAATTTGGAATGTTTTCAATTATGAGTCCTATTTCAGTAACCACAAACCACTTTTAGTTAGATTTAAGAGACAATAATTTTTTTTCAAATATAAAGAAACGTCTTTATAATTTTTTTTAACAGATATATGCATTACACAATTGAATTTATAAACATTTCCAAAATTTACAAATATTTACTGAAAGCTAACAAACGTACTGATACATAACACGAAAATGCGCTAACACGTCCTGTGTCCAGAATGGAACAGGCTTAATTGCTTGTTTCTATACATATTTGTTGTCAAAAAACAGGCTAAATAGTTCAATTGGAAAATGGTGAATAGGTTACAAATAATGTACGAAATATTCAATTATATTTATAACGACTATTCTGTTAAGTCAGGGGTAGGCAACCTGCGGCTCGCGAGCCGCATGCGGCTCTATTGATGTCAAGTTGTGGCTCTTTCGATGTCAAATTGCGGCCTTATCAAATACCATAATATTGGAACAATAATTTTAACGTCTCATTAAAATCCGAGAAAATTGTAAATTATAACTTTTGGCTCTTTTGTCTCAAAAGGTTGCCGACCCCTGCATTAGGTGAAAACGTAGTGGCTAGAATTAAAGGCTTGAGCTGTTTCCATTAGACATAATTTCGAATTTAGGGAAAAGTTTTTGCTTATTTCATAAATGTTTGCTTATAGTAACTATGTGTCTGATAATATGTAAGTAAAGTTCCCTTAAGCTCCTAAGGGCTCATCGGGACAGATGACTTGTAGAATTCATATGTTACAGTAACCTCGGTATATAAAGCCGCCATTACTCCTCCAACTTAAAGTCAGGTACCCATTTAGAGCTGGGTGGATTTGGGGGACTTAAACCAGGACCTGAAAAAATCCCAAGGTTCTCAATGTGGTTTGAACCCAAGACTCTCCGGCCGACAGTCGAGCGCTCTACACCACACGACCACCCGTCCCCATTCAGATAACATGTGTCTGTCTAATAATATCTTCGCCACTGCACACAATACAAATGTTATATTTAACTTATTTATTGTAAATGCAGAATATCGTAAAGCTAATATTATGTGATCAAATTTTTTTTATATAAAGGGATTATTTTGATTATTATAATGAATGCGTTTCTTTTTCTAAAATGATAATAAAATCACCAAAAAAAAAAAAAAAATTAAAGACAGTACATATAATCCCCCCCTCCCCCAGATTCGTGGGTCCTAGGCTTTACTGTGCCTGTAGTATTAGACGGCCCTGAAAGAGGGAGTGGGGGTTGATTGACCAACATTTCTTTTTTTAGTGGACGCTAGACGTTATTTACAAAAAAAAAATGTTTGTGGTCAATTAGATAAATATCTTGCTAGGCCTTACCTGCCCCTGATGCTACAGTGTGACCCATCAACGCTTCCATAACGGCCGCCTCTCTAGTAGATCTGCCGTAGATTTGAGCTGTCTCGTACAAACCTTTGTAAAATTGTTTGGCTTCATTAGAGTACATGACCATAATGAGTCTTTTGGCAAATACTGCTACCTGTCATACAAGAAATATTAATTATGCGCAAAAAAATGAACAACGAAAACAACTAGGAAATCTATTTTTTCAAAGTACAAATGTTTCGCATACAGCTATTCAATGAGTTATTTCAAGCTTCCCAAACGAGCCAAAAATTTTGAATTATTTTATTAATTTTGGTCGCTAAATTTCTGAAAAAAAAAATGAACTATGGCACGGCTCTTTAATTTTTATGTTTTACTTTCTAAAAACAACAAAATAACCTCATTGCGTCTCTCACCGACCTCATGCGTAGCCACCCCAGATTTAAACTATTATTTAAATGTTGAGTTTTGGGTGGCCTCTGCTTTTAACCCCCCCCCCTCTCAAGCCTCCCATTCCACTAAAGATGTTGGTTAAAAGCATTAGAAAGGACCCCAGTGTCACGTGGCTTTCCTCTCCCCGACTAACGCCTAGTAAACTGCGTACTATATATTCATATATATATATAAATGTGTGTGTGTGTTTGTGTATATGTGTTTCATATCTTCAAAATATGTTTAAATTATGCAAATGTTTCATATTTTTAAAATGTGATTGAACTGAGTATGTTTTTCGTATCGCAAAACTAAATAATAACATGTTTTAACTACGTAATGTTTAATACCATGAAACTAAACCCTAGCATGTTTAAACTATATAATGTTTAATACCCTGAAACTAAACACTAGCATGTTTCAACTATGTAATATTTAATACCCTGAAACTAAACACTAGCATGTTTAAACTATGTATTGTTTAATTCCCTGAAACTAAACATTAGCATGTTTAAACTATGTATTGTTTAATTCCCTGAAACTAAACATTAGCATGTTTAAACTATCTATTGTTTAATACCCTGAAACTAAACATTAGCATGTTTAAACTATCTATTGTTTAATTCCCTGAAACTAAACATTAGCATGTTTAAACTATGTATTTTCAATTCCCTGAAACTAAACATTAGCATGTTTAAACTATGTATTGTTTAATTCCCTGAAACTAAACGTTAGCATGTTTAAACTATGTAATGTTTAATACCCTGAAAATGTCTTTGAACTCTCCTGTCTGAATCGCTGTAAGACAAAGTTCTTTAATCTCCGGCCATTCTAAATGACTGCATCCATAGGTGTATCCCTTCTTCCCGTGTTTCTGTCTGTTGAGCTCAGCATTGGTCACTATGTTACCAATCAAGTGGGTGTAGCTAAATATTAAAATTAATCATAAGTTACAGTGGTTTTAAAATTATTATGTATATAATAATTTGTTTATGATAATTAGGGGACGTGCGGTGTAGAGCGCTCGACTGTCGACTGGAGGGTCCGGGTTCAAATCTCAGTGAGAACCTTGGAATTTTTTCAGGTCCTGGTCATAGTCCCCAAGTCCACCCAGCTTTAAATGGGTACCTGACTTAAAGTTGGGGGAGTAAAGGCGGCTGAGCGTTGTGCTAACCACACAACCCTTTCATATGCCGAAGTTATAGAAACATATGAATTCTACACTTCATCTGCCCCGATGGCCCGTTAGGGTTAAGGGAACTTTACTTTTATGATAATTACCCCTTATATTTTATAAACTCTATTTACTTGTTAAATTGCCTAGGCCCTAGATGCTTCAACTCACCCATTCAAAATAATAAATATGTTAAAATATTTGTGTTTTTAAAAGACAACATTTCATCCAACTTTTAATAGACAACACAAACATATTCGAAATAAACTAATTCTCATCAATATGAAAGTATCAATTTATGAAGTACCTGTTGGTTGGTCCCTGTAAAGTCCGTTGAGTCTGTGCATACGTTGAACACTTGAACAGTGCCAAAGGATGGACAGTGAGATTATCGCCCTTCTCTTCAATCACCAGGTTGTTGACCAATGTCTGATAGCTACTGTGACCATTTTTCAGATGTTCCGCATTTATTATTTTCTGAACAGTTTCTGGATTGGTCGAAATTATTTCGGATTTAGCACAAGTGGTTCTCAAAAAATGAATCGCAACCCACTAATGGATCACCGGCCAGTGGGTAGCCAGAAAGTTTTAGTAATTATTCAATCAAGAATGTACGAAGAGTGCGTTTCAAATTTTCTTTCTCAAATTACTTTCTTTCTTGACAGATTGGTATCGAAAACCCAAACAGGTTTTTAGTGGGTCGCAAATCGCTAAAGTTCGAGAACCAATCTTTGAACGTATTCATCGTTCTTGAAAAATGCATATTGTCACTTCTGTGTTTAATAAAACGGCTGCATTTTTTTTTCATCCCCTCACTGCATAAAACATTGATCTCAGTAATGCTATGAATTCTAATCTAAATCTGAAATGCCAATATCATTTCTAGTGGGGGCCCTTCAATATCACGACCATAAAGGGCCACTCATCTTTTTAATATCGCTAACATAAGGTTCACCCATTTTCTCACTATGATTATCTTAAGGGCCACCAATCATCGCAAAGTAAACCATGAAGGCCACACATCGTCTCATTGTCAACCATGAAGGCCAACCATCGTTTCAATATCAAAAATAAGGGCCACCCATCGTTTAAATGTCAACTTCAAGGGCCACCCATCGTTTAAATGTCAATAATAAGGGCCACCCATCGTTTCAAAGTCAACCATAAGGGCCACCCATAATTTGATATCAGTAAAATCAGTTGGGGGCTTAGGGTATAAAGCAAACTAAATCTGGCAATGGTCCAAAACACATGGGCCACCCCTTCTTTCACAATCACTAACATTTAGGCCCATTGCTAGCATAAATCTAACAATGTTGATCTTAAATATTTTCATTAAATATAATTTTATCTTTCCTATATGGGTATTTTTTAAGCCATCTACGTACTGTGTCGACTTATATATTTTTCTACATTACCTTTTGAGTAAGGGTTCGATCCGGTTTTGGCCACCATCGTTATAAGTTCTATTTCACTTCCCGACATCCAGTTAGTATGCCCAACGTCGTCATCCGGATGTAGACTTTCTGATAAACATTCATATTTACTACAGATCAACTCCACTAATGAATATGCATAAAACTGACTTGAGATGTATTTAGTAGCCAGATGAATGATTGGCCCAGGTAGACATAAATATCTCTGGCACAGGTTGATATAAGGATGGGCATTCACACCTGGGGCATAGTGAGATAACAACGTGAAGATATCTTCTTTCTGGGTCAATAATCCAACAGTGATAAGAGAAGCTCTGACTCCACATGCGGGGAATTTTTTGTAGGTGCTGAGAACAATGTTCACTTTGAGAGTGTCGGATCGGAACAAGTTGAGAATTTCTCCCAAGAAACATAAAAATTGCGGACTTTTCCCGTGCTCACAGAATCTTTCACATTTATGAAAAACAAAGACGTGTCTACTTTTCGGAGACCGCCGGACAACTTTTTTAATCTGTTTCAGAGTGAAGTTTAAATCACAGACAAAATCCCACTTCCAAGTGGATGACTGGAAGAGTTCTGTCCAAAGAACTTTGACCATTTCGTTGTAGAGTTCTTGTAGGCTGTACATAGTGTTACACATAAGACTGTGACAAACCGTCTCTTCGGAATTCGTTCTGTTGACATCTTGTAACTGGTATATCACCTGTTGAAAGACATTGAATTTACCAGACCTAGACAATGTAGAATTGTGAAGTTTAGGCCTACATTTTTTTGTAATCCGATAAGATATTTTCCATTTACATTAGTTTAAAAAAAAATATTACCCAGTAGATTTCCAACTCTCCCGTCTAATGTGGCGTAAGGTTGGCCAACCAAACATAAAGAGCCCATGGGCCGAATCTTTATAAATATAATTATTTACTTGAGAGTTTTTAGACACCCACATTTTAAAAAAAATATTTTTACCACCGTAAGATTTAGATTTTAATTGTTTTTCAATGTACAAAATAACATTAATTTAAATAATAAAAGTAACTTAAGATTAAATTTTTTTTTCGATTGTCTGCCTTATGACAGATCAGCTATTGTTGGCTAATGAAATGTGAAACAGAGTTGATCACATGCGTCCAAATAAAAGAAAGATATGGTTCCACTTGCATAAATAGGGATACATTTTTTTTTACATTAGCAAACACCGTTGTTTAACAGTCGTAATCATGCAATGAAGTGAAGTATATGTATAAGCTAAAACTTTCTTTCTAATAAATTCTTATTGAAATTGTCATAACAACCAAATGAAACTCAACATCATATTATAGCCAACAAAAGGAAGAAAATCAATGCACACTGGGATAATTAGTGACATCTAGAAAACAATATTATCCTGGAGCATATTAGTAGGAAAAAAACCAACTTTAACGGGGAAAAAAAAGCCAGAAATGAAAAGTAACATTTATCAACCAACTATGTAGTTCTTCAACACACTATAAATTTATCAACAAATTATAATATAAAAAAACAACTTTAAAATTATTTCACTAACAATGACATGTATCAACAAACTTTAACATTTATCAACAAACTATAACATTTATCAACAAACTATAACATTTATCAACAAACTTTAACATTTATCAACAAACTATAACATTTATCAACAAACTTTAACATTTATCAACAAACTATAACATTTATCAACAAACTATAACATTTATCAACAAACTATAACATTTATCAACAAACTTTAACATTTATCAACAAACTATAACATGTATCAATAAACTATAACATTTATCAACAAACTATAACATGTATCAACAAACTATAACATGTATCAACAAACTATACATTTATCAACAAACTATAACATTTATCAACAAACTATAATATTTATCAACAAACTATAACATTTATCAACAAACTATAACATTTATCAACAAACTTTAACATTTATCAACAAACTATAACATGTATCAACAAACTATAACATTTATCAACAAACTATAACATTTATCAACAAAGTTTAACATTTATCAACAAACTATAACATGTATCAACAAACTATAACATTTATCAACAAACTATAACATGTATCAACAAACTATAACATGTATCAACAAACTATACATTTATCAACAAAATATAACATTTATCAACAAACTATAATATTTATCAACAAACTATAACATTTATCAACAAACTATAACATTTATCAACAAACTTTAACATTTATCAACAAACTATAACATGTATCAACAAACTATAACATTTATCAACAAACTATAACATGTATCAACAAACTATAACATTTATCAACAAATTATAACATGTATCACCAAACTATAACATGTATCAACAAACTATAACATTTATCAACAAACTAAAAGATTTATCAACAAACTATAATATTTATCAACAAACTATAACATTTATCAACAAACTATAACATTTATCAACAAACTTTAACATTTATCAACAAACTATAACATGTATCAACAAACTATAACATTTTTCAACAAACTATAACATTTATCAACAAAGTTTAACATTTATCAACAAACTATAACATGTATCAACAAACTATAACATTTATCAACAAACTTTAACATTTATCAACAAACTATAACATGTATCAACAAACTATAACATTTATCAACAAACTATAACATGTATCAACAAACTATAACATTTATCAACAAATTATAACATGTATCAACAAACTATAACATGTATCAACAAACTATAACATTTATCAACAAACTATAACATGTATCAACAAACTATAACATTTATCAACAAATTATAACATGTATCAACAAACTATAACATGTATCAACAAACTATAACATTTATCAACAAACTATAACATTTATCAACAAACTATAATATTTATCAACAAACTATAACATTTATCAACAAACTATAACATTTATCAACAAACTATAACATGTATCAACAAACTATAACATTTATAAACAAAATGTGCCATTTATTAACAAAAATGTGACATTTATCAACAAATTGTGACATTTATTAACCAAATTTGAAATTTATCAATATCAATAAACTTTAACATTTATTAAGCAAAAAAAAAAGCTTTAGGCTATCCTCTAACCAAAGCGAATTTCGCGTATCTAGGTAGCTCGCGAAATTCGTCCCTCTTTCGCAGCAATGTATTTATATGGAGATGCTCAAACCGCGGAGTTTTTTCGCGTTTCGCGAGTGTAAACAATCCAAAATGGCTGCCTAGAAATATCGACTCAAATGAAAATCATGGTTAAAATGGATGTAAATGTCTTAAAATTAACAAATAAGACTTACATTTATATATAGCAACTTGAATTATATCAGATTATACCAAAAAGTAAGTGTTTTTTTCACTTTTTACTTGTAAAATACCATAACTGTAGAAAATATATAAAAGAAGAAAATGTCTGCCGACGTCTTCAAACAAAAAAAAGAAAATTTAAAAAATCATTATATCCGGTCGGCTGACGCCTACGTTCTCTTCGCTTAGGTGTAGCGAGGGTTTTTCGCGCTTTGAAAAATCTCACGTGAGAAATAGCGCAGCGGAACGCTTCGCTTTGGTTTGAGGATAGCTTTATTCAATATTTATAAAATGAAATCGAAAATAAAATAAAATTTAGTTATAGTAATCTAGAAGGTATTGCCCAAAATCTCTGGTACACATGCTAGTGAAAGACATTGCTCCACAAACTAAGACACGCCACAAACAATGACCTGTTGTAAGAGTGTAGATTTGCCAACGAGTGGTGGTCCAAACACCTGCGTTATATTTCCAGTGTGTCGAGTTATCGACTCATAAATGGCTTGTCGTTCTTGAGTTCTGATTAGTGCTGTTGTCTCCATTTCCGTACAAGACTAACTGGTGATAATATAATTTTACAATGATATATGTCGAGGAGTTAAGGTTGATTTAAATATCCATTAATTGATTTAGTTTGTGCATATGTGTTAATCACACTTTTTAAGTAACTCTAGAGAGTATTAATTTTTAAATTGTTATGTGACGTAGTTTTTTCTAGTTTGACGTCATTTAAGATTTTGCGTAGAAACAAGCCTTGGTGATAACGGCAGTTGCTTTCTAGTTCTTGAACATACAAGACGTATTATTATTTAACTCTAGAAGAAGTCAATATATTCGCTTTCATATGGCAACTCATATATATATTATTTGATCTTTTGAAGATGTGCCTTTATGATTCAACATGTTTGCTATGTTAATGTCTTCGTAAATAAATGTACCAATGAATCAGCAACATTGAATTGTGCATTGATTTGAGTAGTGTTTGTGTGTGAGGAATAAGAGACACGCTACCACAGTAACGCCTCCATTAATTATTATAATATATTTGTTATTATTATTATGTTTATTTTGTATTATTCTGTATAGATATTTGCTGTCAGTTACCTATGATTTATAATTGTTCATATATATATATATATATATATATATATATATATATATATATATACTTCTATGTATTTGTTATATCATTTATTGTCTCAGAAGAAAAATTTATTCATTTTTTGTTTAAAATTTTGGTATTTTTTACGCCTGGCCCGCGAAAAAAATTTTTTTTTCAATCCGGCCCGTGACAAAAAACTGTTGGCCATGCCTGGCCTAGCTGCTTGCTTGAGGCAATTCATGGAGAAATCTTCTGAAGATCAGAAAGAAGAAAGGTGCATCCGCAGCATAAATGATCCTTCAGCACTTCATAATGTAACATTAAAAGAATTTGTGACCTCATCATCGCTGCTCTTCTTTAATTATCTTCTGCTTCCAACAAATTTTCTCATGACTGATGCTTCCACCTGGCAATAAACTCCATCCTTTCAGAAGGCAACATCAGTGGTCTCTTCCTTGAAAGTTGTCCATGACTGTGCCGAGTGGGTAATTGCACTGGCATCATCATTCTACTCATCTCTCACCAAATTAGAGGACGAAAAGCAGTACTTGCTCCAAATTGTTGAACAGCATCGCAAAGAGTTTCCAGATGAAAAAAATCAACAGTGCAGAAATGCTCGCAACTTGAAGACCTTCAGGACTTCAGAAAGCACCGATTAAAAAACTTTTAAAGTGTATTTTTGAATGGCGTACTTATAACTACTCTGCAATAGAGTCAGGTTAATGTGTCATGTAACTAGTATTTTTTTTTACTTTTTAATTCCTACTGTGTAATATAATTGTTCTTTGTATCTAAAAACATCATTTTAAACCTTGCAAAATGTTCATTTAATGCAACTGCCGAATACCATCAAACACGAGATAACAAGTGCACTGAGGCAGTATTTATAGGAGCCCAAATGAAATTGGGTATATGCATGTTTGAAATCCCAGTGAATCAGAAAACTAAAATGCTCATGATAAAAAATGAACTTTATTTTTTTCCATTATAAAGTGAGCCAAACTTGTCAGCCAAAGAGCCAAATATCAACATTATAAAAATTAAAAAAAAAAATTGGGAGCCAAATCTACTTGTTTAGTAAACTTTCATTACATTAAATTTTATTACACTAAATAAGTAGTACACTAAATAAAAATAAATGCCAGAGCCGCACTTAAGAAGCCAAAGAGCCACATGCGGCTCCGGAGCCGCACTTTGCCGACCACTGTTTTAACCCTAACGGAACATCGGGGCAGATGAAGTGTAGAACTCATTTGTTTCTATATGAAGGGATTGTGTGGTTTGCACAACGCCCTGCCGCCTTTACTCCTTCGCCAAATTAAGTCAGGATCCCATTTAAATCTGGGTGGAATGGCGGGGACGCATTAGCGCCCAATTTCACCTGGGAAAAAGTTTCATTGGGTGTCACCGAGGATCTAACTCAGTATCTAGACCACTCGGCCATTCGTCCCCCAACTATTTATCAAATTAAAAGAAAAAAAAAAGAAAACATTACAGGACTGTAAACAAATTTCCCTTCTAATTTGTGCACGTACACACGCTTAAAAATAGAACCATCAAATACATGTATTTCGTTTAGTATGTCTACACGTATGCCATTATAAGCACGGGGTAACGGTTAGGACACCACATATCTCAACTTTAAACCCTTTTTGGTTTCTTTCTTTTTTTTTTAAAGGGGCCCCATGATTTCTTCTGCGCCTAGTGCCGCGGCTGGCTGAAATCCGCATCGTGGTCTATATCGTATTGTGTTCATGCCAATAAAACCCAAATTTTATTTTCTATTACAATGTTTCATACATGTCTTTGTTATTTCTGGCCATATGTTCTTGTCTATTGCAGTATTTCGTATATTTCTTTGTTTTCCCTTCTGTTGGATTTCGTTCAGCCAGCTTCAGCAGGCTTTTCCACTAGTCCACTAAAGCTGTCAACATTTCCTTTTGAAAAATTGCAGGGGACATGAGCCGCAAAGCTTAGTCGGTGCTGGATTATGTCTCCTTGATTAGATCCCCTTGATTATGTCCCTTTGATTAGGTCTCCTTGATTAGATCCCCCTTGATTAGGTCCCCTTGATTAGACCCCCTTGATTAGACCCCTCTTGATTAGGTCCCCTTGATTAGATCCCCCTTGATTAGATCCCCCTTGATTAAGTCCCCTTGATTAGATCCTCCTTGATTAGATCTCCCTTGATTAGATCCCCTTGATTAGGTCCCTTTGATTAGATCCCCTTGATTAGGTCCCCTTGATTAGATCCCTCTTGATTATTTCCCTTTGATTATGTCCCCTCTTGATTAGACCCCCCTTGATTAAGTCCCCTTGATTAGATCCCCCTTGATTAGATCTCCCTTATTAGATCCCCCTTGATTAGATCCCCCTTGATTAGATACCCTTGATTAGATCCCCTTTGATTATGTCCCCTTGATGAGGTCCCCTTGATTAGATCCCCTTGATTAGGTCGCGAAAGCACCAACCAATTTCGGTGTCCCTTCCCCTTTTTTTTTTTCAGAGTATTCACTGCATTCACGCTATTGATTGATTTTAATTTTGACGCCCGTCATCACTTGCATTGTTTCCCCTAGACTCTGAACACTCTGACTCCGGGAGTTATGTTGTTATATGATAGCTTGAACCGGTCCCTTATACAGTGTTAAACGCATCTAGGTCTGTCCAAAATGTGCATAGATTCTGATCTTCAAAAAAAAAAGTCAACTGGAGTTTTTCTTGTTTCATTACAATAGTATTATAAAATGAGCAATAAAGTTAAAGAATTTATAAAGTTTAATAGATACTGTTGTAACTTTTATATACAGAATGACTCAGACACGTGGGTTCAATAACTACACTAATCCTTTTATTTATTACTACAAATTCACTTTACATGTAATCTACAACTTCTAAGCTAAACTAATACATCCAGATAGAAAAATCACTACAGGCGACAAGTGAGTCGAACGTGTTACATTTTTGGTAACGAACTTGCTGTCTAAAAATAACTGCCTAACTACCGAGTAACTACTGTCCACTTTTTCTCTGGTCACTGCTTATATGCAAAGTCCGATGTAGTTTACTCGCCCCCCCTCAAACCAGGTCACGTGACTGGTCTCTCGACGCTTCGTCCTGATGCTAGTGCCAGTTGAGGAGGGGAGGGGGAACGACAGTTGTTTCATCCCCCCCTCTCCATCTCTTTATTTTGAACACCCGTCCAGGTGAGAAAATGGCGCAGAGTCGTGGGTCAGTAGGAAGAGGGTTACAACAATACATTATAGACAGATTTAACGGATAGATTTTTGTGTGGTGCCCCCCTCTACCTTTTTCGCCATAAACACGCGTGTACTTTGTTGATAGGTTAATCCAGCTCTGGGTTTATTTAATTTAGTAGACCAATCAATTACATCGTAACCATGATAAATTTGTTTCACTAACCTGCCAATGTCGTCATCTGTGTGGTACATCTTGTCAAGTGGCAATCTTACTTTGATATAATAGACGACAAGAGGGTGGACGGCCAGTTGACCAGTCTCTGCTATTTCTCTGATTACGTATCTTTCTTCTATCAGTTTTATAAGTCTAGAAAACCAAAGGGTGTGGCTGGCTTGAGGATAGTGACATTTGAAACAGATCCTGAAGTGTTCTATTTTTGCAATCAGAAATCATTAAAATAGTTCGTAAATATTTTCTCCAATTTTGTATTTAGGTTAACACTTATTACACAATGAAGAAAAAAAATAACAATAACAATGAAGCAAAAGCCACCAAGTAAAACATTTGAAAAACATTAAACATTAGGTAGATTATAAATAAGTCTGTTGTGTAGTAGATTTAGTTTAATTTCAAGCCAATAAAGTCGTATTTCAAGAACACGATTATTTCAGTACTATTAAAATCGTAAAAAAAACCAACATTTTGTATGATTAAATAAAACATTCTGTTCGCGATAAACTTATGTTATCTAATTACCTTCCGTAAATGAACTTTGACCCAAAGCTTCAAGAAGCTCTAAATCTTCGTTTGTCACCCAATTTACTACTTCACCTGTTCTTGCGTTGAACAGCTGATAGAAAAATTCTGTGTCCCATGATAAGAGTTCTTCCAGTGATCCCGGAAATTGCGCATGTAAAAGTTTCATTGACTGTACTTTATCTTCGTTCCTGAGGTATCTCTGACACAGTTGAATAATAGCCTCGGGTAGACACAGCGCTGTTTGACAAACATAGACGTAGTCAATGATGTTGACACCAGGGGCGTGAATAGTTAATAGGCAGTGAACATCCAGCGGGTCAGTCAACATCCCTATGTCGGCACATTTTGTGTGATGACCCGAAATCAGATACTTTTTGTACGTTGTCATAACAACAATCACTTTAAGATTTACACTTGACCGGTAAAGGCCCAACATTTTGTTTAAGAAAGTAAGGAACTTGGTATCACTCTGGGGTGTATTTAGACTTTCACATTTGTGAAATATGAAAATGTGACTTCGGTCTGGCTTTTGACTTACGGTTGACTGGATTGTCAACAAAATTTTATTTTTTTCAGGCGAAAGATGCTCTCCGGTTAATACCGCCATGATAGCTGTAAACAAGTCTGGCAGATTGCTCACGTTTTTACACAGAATATGATAGGGTGTTATGGGCCATGGTCTGCTTATTCGATGATGTTGTAACGCCTGTTAAATAATTACAGTATTACATTTTGGAAGCTATTTGGAGGAAATATGGGGAAAAATATTTGTGCATTATAATTATATTAATTGTAACGTAATATTTTCTGGAGCCAGTCTTAACATTTATTTTTAGCCTGTGTTCATCTGTTAGTGTATTTATAATATCGTTTCTTGCGATTCATGTGTATAAATTATTAGAGAGTTGTGTTCAGAAAAGGAACCTTGTCATTACTTGACACTACAGGTAGAATATTTAGCTAAAAAAATCTATAAAATAATAGCGGTGTGAGTTCTGCGTTAAATAAAAAGTAGAGAATTAGTATAACAGCATTTCAGTTTAAAATCGTCAAACAAAAACAATAGTAATACAAAATCATGAAAACATCGGATCTGCCCGAAACCAAAAATAACCTGGACTACTGATCAAGCCTAAGGTAATATAACTCTATGTAAAGATTTTGCAGGGTACAGTTAGTCACTTAGTGTCAAAATAATTTGAATGATCGAGAAGCAGGGATGTTTGTCATTTCATTGTATTCTACAATCGTGTTACTGAGCCTGCAGTCAGTTTATTTATTTTTTTTTAATTCTATTAATTAAGTATTATGATATTCATACTACATTAAATGTAGTGTAACTTAAACCCAATAAATACGATCTTTTGTTTATAATGCTAAAAGTGGCACTCGGCCCAAAACTGTCCCCTCCCCCCTCCCCCGGCCTATGGGTAATTAGCTGTAAAGCATATTAAAATGGATGAAAGTGAAGGACATCCGATTTGGAAAATTGATTAGAGGCGCGAAAATATCCAACTATGTTACCAAGTTAAATTAAACAATCAATATTTTTAAAACTAAAATGCTTAAAGGACATTCATAGGTACATTTTATACCCCTTCTTTCCCGCGCCTACCCCCGCTCCCTTTTCCTACCTTCCTTTTCCCCCACCCCTCCATCCTATTAACCCCTCCAACCCCCGGGCTCCCAAAATCATAAAAGTTTGAGAATATCTGGTACACTGGCATAAAATAAAAAAAAAAGTAAAGTTCCCTTCTTAGCCCTAACGGGCCTTCGGGGCAGATGAAGTGTAGAATTCATCTGTTTCTATAACCTCGGCATATGAAGGTATTGTGTGGTTAGCACAACGCCCAGCCGCCTTTACTTCCCCAACTTAAAGTCAGGTACCCATTTAAAGCTGGGTGGACTTGTGGGACGACTTTGCACCACATTTCACCTGGAAAAATTCCATGGGCCTCACCGAGGATCGAACCCAGGACTCTCAGGTCGACAGTCGAGTATCTACACCACTCGGCCATCCACATAAAATATTCACATAAAATATTATGAAAAAAAAGTCGTTAATGCACCCCTTCCATCTCCGATAACCCAAGTCCCATGCTTTCGTGGACATTAGACGCTTCCTTTCCAGTGAAATAGATAAAAAAAAAGAATAAAAATTGCTTAACTAATATTCAAATCTTCAATTAAGATACAAAAAGTGTAACGATGTAAATCAAGACAAAATGAGGAACGTTATAATACAATCCTAGAATAAGACACAAAACAAAGAGTTGAAAAGAAACACGGTCTATACATAATTAAATTACGAGATGTTTTGAAATAGTTTTCCTTGATAAGCCCAATCCACTATTCCAATAATTTTAAATTAAAAAATAATCCTTCAAAAACACAAAAAAAAAACTCTTAATACATTAAATGTTTACTTCATTTTATTCTAAATCTTTTTAATGCTCCTTATAACTTTTCTTAATGAATTCAAAGCCTGCACAGCTGTCAGACATAATCATAAAATTTTACATTATTAAAAACGAATGAAAAAATGCCATCTTGGAATAAAACAGGAAATAATTAAGTGTAAAACTCGTATGGTATATACAAATATTTTTGTTATTGATCTCCTCAGTACATACAATACTCACCTTAAAGTATTCAACTGATATTCACTAAATCATTAGATATTAATAGATGTCATACAAGAATGTTTTGTTTTTTTTATTCTCAAATGTGAATGAGAGTTGGGAGACCACTAGTACACACAATGGGAAATATCTGATTACTTCACTAATGAATGACTTAAAGGTTATGACGGCGTAGTCAGAAACTACACCTTTTTTATGTGTGAATGTTTTTGATTAAAACCTTATTTTAAAAAAAATGGCGTCATCGAATACCTTTCGATTCGTATTTTTGAGTCCAAACCTTTTTAATGTCGACCCACGCATGACAGTTGCTCTTGGTCCTGCATACTGGCGCTTACCACTCAGGCCTTTTCTGATCGCTTTACACTCTACAGTTCAATTTAAATACCGGGAGCAATGCATCCTGACATGCCGCATTGAAAGCCGTTTGTTCTAATCACGGCAGCCGAACTGATCTCAATAATATGCAATGAATTTTCGGCTTCGATTGACGAGATTGGGACTCTTATCAAGATTTCTTTCATCTACTAAAACTCTGTTCTAAGGGTTTTACATGATAGCGTTCATTTGATATTAAGATATCAAATTCCATTATAAAAAAAAAATTGTAAGTAAAAATATTTTCTCATATTGTTACCCTGACTGGGTACCCTAACCTCAGAATTTTATATTTTATGACAGTCTTTACCTGCACTACGTCCACAGCTTTTCTAAACAATGCAACGTTTGTTATAACCTTCACTCACCTGTTTGACAAGCGTTGATTTCCCTACCATCGGAGGTCCACATACTTGGACAATATTTCCTGGTTGCAGTAGGGACATAAAGTCCATTTTCTCTGCTAGTCTAAAACTATCCAGTTGGTGTAGCCACTGCTCCATTTTTTTTTTTTAGTTATGAATAGGGCTTCTTAAAAAAGAATTCGTTTTTTTATGATTACAGGTAAAGCTTTTGTTGGTCACTTTCTCAAGCTATTTTTCAAACTGAATGCACATTCTCTTTTTGAATCTGCTTCTTCGCCAGCCATATTTATAGTTCTTTTAGTACAATACTTCTTTTAGAAAAAAAAAAAAAAAAAAACAAGTATAAATAATAGGAATTGTATACATATAAACCGAATTTTAATTGTTAAAATACCCCGTGCGTTATCATCTAGCTGCAAACAAAGGGATTAAGAGGCCCTAATTATTTTTTTTAACCGTGATTTATACAATTAGTTAACATCATTAGTTCGATCCTCGGTGAGAACCATGGAATTTTTCCAGGTGTTTTTGATGCAAAGTCGTCCCACAAGTCCACCCAGCTTTTAATGGGTACCTGACTTTAAGTTGGGGAAGTAAAGGCGGCTGGGCGTTGTGCTAACCACACAATCCCTTCATATGCCGAGGCTTTAGAAACAGATGAATTCTACACTTCATCTGCCCCGATGGGCCCATTTGGGCTAAGGGAACTACTAACATCATATGATGCTTTGATACTTTGATTGACAACTATCATATTTTCAGAAAGACTTAAAGATAGAACTTTCTGTCCTTTTTTTTTTTGTATATTGGGACAGAGTGTGTGTGTGTGGGGTGGGGGGGGAGGATAAGCTAACAGAAAAATATGATCTAAAAATGAACACTAATTACACATGTAGATGATAAATAAGCATTGAACGTGTTAATTTACCAATTACGAATATGCTTTAAAAAGAAAAGGCAAAAAAAGGTGGGGAGAGTGAGAAAGCTGCTGATATTATTGTTTTAAGGTGAATTACCTAAAAATAAAAGTACCCACACTATCGGGATCTGGTGCGATTAAACGAGTAGGATCGAAAAAATATTTAAAAAAAAAATATCCACGAAAATCGAAGGAAAAGAAAAACCGAAGCTTGACTCTGTCATTTATTCAAAGGTTTTAAAAGATACGTCCAGCATATCGTAAAACAGTGTCAGTTGATTCAGCTTCAGTGTCATTAGATATACAGCGTGTCACGTTACGAAAAAAAAAAGCGTTCAATATCGATCGCTTGCTACAGCCGTCAAGATATTTATTACATGTTTTGTCATATGTCATTAGAAGAAAAATCTCCAAGTGCTTTGTTAAAAAAAAAAAAACTTCGGTAACGTGAAACTCGTTGAAACTTAGCGACGAGACCCGCGACTTGGTGTGGAGAGGGAGAGAGAGAGAGAGGGAGGGGGGTGCGCCCCCCTCTATTTTAGCATATTTTGATGAACGGCCTCCAAGCGGATATTGACATAACTGATTAAACATTGCTCTACATGTCAGCGGCGTCACTAGGGTTGGTGTCACCCGGTGCGGTAACTCATGGTGTCACCCCTCTCATGACACCCCGGTCTCCATATTTTTTTTCCAGAGACCGTATATATGTGCGCATGTGTGACTTTATTAATTTTTTTTTTGCCGTTTACGGGGTCAGGATTTTAGCGATAATTGATATCTATAGGTCAGTGCAAGTATACCAATAATTTCATTAAAATAATTAATAATAAAAAGTACGCAGTGTCTGTTAATAATCGGAGACATTTTTATATTTGGCATTAATTTTTTTCGAAGCCTTATAAAGTCATTTGCTGTTAAAAATCGGAGATATTTTTATTTATTTTTAAAAATTAAATACGGCTTTGAATTATTTTAAATTACAAAATACGAATATAGGCCTAAAACTAGATATTTTGCATTTTGGAGTCAACCCTTGTGAGGGTGTCACCCGGTGTGGTCCGCACCCCCCGCACCCCCCTAGTGACGCCACTGCTACATGTGGATCAAATTTACGGTAAAAGTGATTTTTAAGCTGTTTGAGGGTGTATTAAGCAAACGTAATACGATCAAACTTTTGTCAACAGAATCTGAGTGTTCATTTACAGTACATGTATATCTCAAAGACTGTCGCGAGCACTGGTTTTCATATATATATATATATATATATATATAGATATAGATATATAGATAGATAGATAGATAGATAGATAGATAGATAGATAGATAGATAGATAGATAGATAGATAGATAGATAGATAGATAGATAGATAGATAGATAGATAGATAGATAGATAGATAGATAGATAGATAGATAGATAGATAGATAGATAGATAGATAGATAGATAGATAGATAGATAGATAGATAGATAAAGAGAGAGAGAGAGAGAGAGCAAGGAGAGATAGATAGATAGATAGATAGATAGATAGATAGATAGATAGATAGATAGATAGATAGATAGATAGATAGATAGATAGATAGATAGATAGATAGATAGATAGATAGATAGATAGATAGATAGATAGATAGATAGATAGATAGATAGATAGATAGATAGATAGATAGATAGATAAACAGATAGATAAACAATCAGGCAGGCAGGCAGATTGGCAGGTAAGTAAGTAGTTAGGTAGATAGCTAGGTAGGTAGGTTTGTATGTAGGTATATAGGTAGGTAGGTAGGTAGGTTGGTTGGTTGATGAAGGAATGCTTCGAGGAATATATATAAAAGAAAAAAAACCACAATATGGAGATTAATTTTTATATTTTTACAAAATAGGCCTACATATTCCAAGTTCAAACCCAAAAAGGGGGGAGGGGGGGAAGCGGGCATTTGTAATAAGTACGGTTAAATACGGACGCAAAAATTATTACGGACAATGGTAGGGGGGGGGATGATGAGAAATACAAAATATTTTTTATTAGTTGCCCTGATCAAATATTTATATCACTTAAACACGGGCTCTACTAACTAGTAACTCTAATAAATAGTTACAATATACTGAATGGAAAGCTACACAAAATAACATTTCACATATTATTACATTAAACTTTCTGGCTTTTCATTTTTAATTTCTAAACACAAAAAGGCATCATTTGTATTTTGAAATTTAGAATTAATACTTTTTGCCTAAACTCTTAAGGAAGAACATTGTTTGAATTTTATTTGAATTTTTTTCTTTCAATTCCATTCTTATATATTGCTAAAACTTTTTCGGTTAAAATTATGTAAGTCAAACGATTAGGCTTGAAAGGTAATACAAAACATCACTGTACCAGTTTTCTAATCAATGCCAATATAGAAAAAAATATTAGCCCTCAAGGAAAATACATTGATCGCAATAGAACAAAATTGCATTTAACCAGAAAAATCACACATCCATGTGGGGAAAATTAACAAAGTTTAAGAAACCACTGAAGAGAAATGTTCTCATTCATAAGTTGTATATATATATATATATATATATATATATATATATATATATATATATATATAATTTTCTATCCATTTCTTCTTAAATCTAAAACATACCCAAAAGTACGTTGACACTTAAGTCATCTTCCTTCAAAAAAAAAAAAAAAACATTAAACAAATGAAATATATCTCGAAACATCTAAAAAAAATGATTTTTAGTTAAAATCATGTAATAATAAACATTTTTTGTTCAGAATGTCGAAGCGCAATTTTGTATTTAATAAAAGAAGTGTAGCCATTTTTCTTTTCTTTATTGGGTGCTACGGTAAAACATACCTTTTGTGAATTTTAAGGTCTTGACCAAAAGTAATTATAACAAAACACGGGGTCTTTTTATTGAGGAAAAGAAAAAAAAATGGCACAAACCAGTAAATAACACAAATTAATTTTTAGAGGATAGATAGAACAACTTTCACAAACGTATCCAACTTTTTGAGTGAATAATATTTCTTTTTAATTAGTTCATGGTCATACGAGTCATAACAAAAATGAACCAGCGCTTGATATGTCTTGTTTAAAAGAATGTAGTTGTACTGTAGTTCTTGAAGATTACACAGCGCACAGCTACAACAGTCTCTCTCTATGCCCACCCCTGCTGTTATTGATATATTCCTGGAATTATCAACACGCTAAGCACTAATGCACATGCTGACACGCTTTTTTTTTAGGTATATTAATCAACATTGATTTAAAATCCAAAATAACAGTATGGGTATTTTAGGTTAGGGTTAGAGAGATATCGGATGAGACTTCAAACGAGAGAGAGAGAGAGAGAGAGAGAGAGAGAGAGACTTGAGTTAGAGTTTTTCCCTTAAGACTCTAATAGCTGACACAATATATCTCTTGTTGATAATGTAGCTGATAGACGCATCACTAAGGGCTAGATGGGACAGATCAAAATACATACCATTCAGGCCCTTAGCGTGCGGGGGGGGGCAGGGGGCCGGGCCCCCCTGCGTTTTGTCTGGCCCCCTCTGCTTATTTGTTCTACTTAGTAAAATGTATTACCTGCCCCCCCCCACTGCTATTGCCTGGCCCCTGCTGTGGCATGCCATGCCCCTGCTGAAGAATTTTCACGCTACGGGGCTGATTCCATTTATAGAACTGAAAGCAGTATGATAATGACCAACACATTTATGTTCTGTGTGGCGTGAACCAAAGACAGCGCCAGGTAATTTAATCCTCTGAGTTCTATATTTAAATATAGAGATCAGTGATTTTTTAATCCCCTAAGAAAGTTCTTGGTATCTTCTTACACAAGACAATGATTAAAAAAAAAAAAGAAATATTCGAAGAGCACAGTTACTCAGTTCTTTTTATAGGATTAGTAGTAGTACACCGCCTCCTAAGTAGTCTAACAATACATGTACAGACGGCCATGGTTAAAGCGGACAGTTAGTTTGAGGCTTAGATTAATTGAATGTTTGGATCTCGCTGTAGTAAATGTATAAGCTTTGTCAGTTTTCTTATTCATTATTCAAGCTAAACAAAAAAAAAAAAAAAAAACTGCCTCAGTGCGTTTTAATGCTGATTTTCTTGATTAATGCTAGATCCAAACTTTTGATGCTTGGTTCCAAAAAATAATGCTAAATCTAACCTTCATTTCAATGGCACTGTAAAAGAATGCCGAAAAAAAAATGTTTAGTCCAAAACCATATCGGCGATACAGTAATAAGGTGCTAATATTTTTGTATTTTTCTAAAACCACATCGCATTACATTGGGGGGGGGGGGGGGGGGGTTTACCCACACTCATTGGCGCAACCGGCGGAAGGGGGGAATGGGGGGGGCTTGAGCCCCCCCCCCAGGCCAAATCATCAATACATAATTTACGTTATAAAGTTACAAAAAAGACTGTCAAACTGTCTTTTTTCACTATGTGAGCCCCCCCCCAGCACTTTTTGCTGGTTGCGCCACTGCCCATACTTTTGTCAGGGGCTCCAATCCTTCGTTGTGAAAAGGGGGAGGGGGAGGGGGTGGCGTCGCTTTCAAAATGTATTTTTTATAATTTATTTTGAAGCCTTTTTAAAAAATAAAATGAAAATGAAACAATTTTTCCCATATATAGAAAAACAAAAAAAAAATCATTCTAAGACATTTAAAGATGACCCCCCCCCCCCTTGCCTTTCCTCCAGAGTAAACGTAATATGAGAACAGTCCCAAGCAGATCGGGTAATGTACCACTTAATGCGAAAAATTTAAGTTTTACTGTAAAAACACGTATATATTTATTATAAACTTGAGATATCAGAACATGCAGAGGTCCGCAATCAATGGAGTTGTACTTGTAAAAAAAATTCACTTCAATTTTTGCCTACCAATAGTGTATTAACTATTACAGTCCTTGTTTTCTTATGAATTGATTTTTATTTGGATTGCTTATTCTAGCATTTTTTTTAGAAACGGGAATATCCGGTTTAGTGATTCGCCGAAGAAGTTTACTTTATTCAACATAGGACCTTTTATTTAATTTAAAAAAAGTCGTGTCGTTTAAAAAAAAAAACATACACGTCATGTCTTAAAAGATTTTTTTCATTGTATGGCGACTTCATAAGGATTTCACAAAATTCGTCTCCCAAATCTTCATTTGATATTTTGATTTCAATTCAAGCTCAACTCAGCTCAAGGAGTCAAGCATTCAAGTAGTAACAGGTTGAACTTTTTTTTTTAATTGTTTTTTTTTTTTACTGCAGCCCTAACGTGGCTCAAGAGGCTTTTTTAAAATGTAATTTTTCTTTTTTATATATGAGTCAGAAGTGTTGTTGATGTCCTGTATCTTGTAGTGCAGGTTACAGCACTGGTAAAGAATTAACACTATTGTTTCGTATTCTGCATTTCCCGAACGCGGCACAAATTTTATGACAGACTGTGTGCTGTAAAATTCGACACTTTTTAAAGCAAAACGAATAAATATTCGGACATTTTTTTATGTCACGTAGTTCTTTTCATGTACAACGTAATGTACCGTGTAATGTAGGTAATGAGTGTAGTGCTTCGCGGCGTAAGTTTACATAGATAAGTATTTTAATAACACATTTACATCAACTCAAATGCACAAAACTGGAGACTAGCGGAGACACATTTATCGATGTATCCTACATTCAACTTCATTGTTTACAGAAATACATACTTTTGAGGCTATTTATACTTAACTTAAATTTTGGACAAGACCAGTGCTGGGTAGTAACTAGTTACAGTAACGCTAGTTACTGTAACTAGTTACAATTTGAAGTAACTAATGCTGTAACTAGTTACTTTTACTGAACTGTAACTATTCTAAGTAACTAGTTACTTTTATCAGTAACTAGTAATGCAAATTGCTAGTTACTTTACTAGTTACTTTGGTCGTTGTTGTATCATGTGTGTGCATGCGCATGTGTGTTTATTGGCGCCGGAACGAGCCTATGGCAATCAATAATATTTGTTAAGTATTTTTATATTTATGGTTATAGGAAGTTCGAGTTGGTTGTGAGCGATAAAAAAGCTAATTTATTTTTTGACAAACTCAATGGCGGACTCAAAGCAAATTGAAAATTCTTTTGAACGTTCAGTGTTTACCGAATTTTTTACGAAAATTGAAATAGATAACAAAAACGTTCGTGTACGTTGCAAGCTTTGTCCTCTAGCTACAAAACAGACTTATAGCTGCGCGCTCAATTCTACGGCCAATCTCAAAAAACATCTGCAGGTTAGCAATAATATGTTATTATATAATTAACAGGCTGAAGATGCCATTGTTTCAAAACATTTACATTTGTAAAAACCAATTTATTATTTTTTATAATTATATTTTTGTACTACTTTTTATTATTAGAGTGTTCATCCTGCTGCACATGATAAATTACCAACACTGAAGAGGTCTGTCACTTCATCAAATGGATTACCTGAACCGGTGGCGAAGAAACAGGAAACTTTAAATTCATGGACCAGTAATAGTGTGGCACTTCTGTCACAGCAACATGTTAACGATCTGATCATGAACTTTGTTATCGGAGACATGCAAGCATTTTCAGTTGTTGAATCACCTGAATTCATTAAATTGGTAACTGGACTTCAACCCGGCAAAACTGTGATGACACGAAGACTCTCACTGGTTGGTAGTAGTATTTACAATATATTTTTTATGTTTTGTATCATTATTTAATTAGTACATTGTGTTGCTATTTGTGTTTGTATAATTTCGCTATCAACATATACAGTGATTTTAAATTTATTAATTTGTAATTGGTATTTAGATTTCAGATTTGAACTTAAAGGCATTATTTGCATAAAATGTCATTTATCTTATCTCATTACAAATTTCTTAAAATAATATAAACAAAAAATGTTTATTCTGGCAATTTAAAAAAGCTTTTGTTGTATAATTTTAATATACAGGCAACATTGAAGATGAATACAAAACAATGCATCAGGATCTTCAGCAGAAGCTGTCACTTGTTACTGTAGTCTGCACGACAGCAGATATCTGGACAGCCCATAATCGAAGTTTTTTTGGAGTAACCGTGCACTGGATAGAGATAAGTACACTAGAACGAAAATCAGCTGCTTTGGCATGTTCACGATTATGAGGCAGACATACCTTCGACTTGATTGCTGCAACACTTGAAGAAATTCACTCCAAATTCCGCATCACTGAAAAAGTTATATGCACAGTTACTGACTATGGATCAAATTTTGTAAAGGCTTTTAAAGTGTTTTCTGAGCTGGAGACAATGCCTGCAGACTCAAAACAGGATGGAGCAGTGACCTTTACTAATGTTGCAGACATTCTAGAAAATGACAAGCAATCTTGCCAAGTTGCTTCAGAGTTTACATTGCCACCTCATCATTGTTGTGGAGCTCACACAATGAATCTTATAGCAGTTTCTGATTCAGAAAAAGCAAATGATGATTTTAATTACAAAAAGTTGAACTGCAGCACTTTTGCTAAATGCGCTGCACTCTGGAACAAGGCAAGCAGAAGTCCACAGGCAGCTGAAGTGGTGCATGATTTACCCAATTTAACACTTGCTGTTCCAAATGCTACACGATGGAACTCATTTTATAATTCTGTTGGCAAAGTCTATTCCATTGTTGAGAAAAAATCTGAAGCTGTGTTAAATGACATATGCAGCAAACTTTCTCTAACAAGTTTCCGCCCAAATGAAATAGTTTTCATGGCCGAGTACATCAAGGTTACGCAACCATTAGCCATGGCTCTGGACACGTTGCAAGCTGAAGTCAACTGCTTCATGGGACTACTCCTACCAACAATTTCTTCCTTGCGTTCACATCTTTCTTCAATGAAGCCCTTATTGAAGTTTGCGGCTCCACTGGCTGATGCATTACTTAGTGGAATCAGTAAAAGATTTGGCACACTTGAAGGTGAAGATGATTTGATAATTGCAAGTGCTTCTCATCCACAATTCAAGCTCCGATGGATACAGTCTGACGCTGAAAGAGTTTAAGCTAAATATTTGCTGCTACAAGCAATGCAGGCCATGGCTGACTGTGATGCTGCAGGCAATGCTTCCAATATTACAACAGCAACGACTTCATCATCTCATGTAGGAAGTTTCTTCTGTTTTTATGAGTCTGATACTGGAGGTAGTACTGCTCAGTCCGAACTTGAACTTTTCCTAAACGATTCTTCAAAAGACATATCTAGTCTCCATCACTATCCACTTGTGAAACAAGTATTTGTTCGTAAAAACACAAGTCTTCCATCAAGCGCTCCAGTGGAAAGGCTATTTAGCATAGGCGGGCAAATACTGACTCCATGAAGAAACAGTCTAACGGATGACCATTTTGAAATGATCTCACTGCTAAGAGCCAATAAAAAACTGATACAGTGATTATTAATTAGTTAGTTATACAACACAACAATTAATAGTTTTTAATGATAGGTTAATTTTAAACTTTAAACTGGTTGATGTTGCTTTGACTAATATATTGGTGAATGATTGTTTTTTTTTTATAAATACTTATCATACTGTTTTTAATAAAGAATTATGTGACATATTATAACCGTTGTTGGAGAATCATACAACCCATCCTTGACAATCCCAGTAACTAATAGTAACTATCTAGTTACTTTGTGGAGTAACTAGTAAAGTAACTAGTTACATTTTGAATAGAGTAACTAATAGAGTAACTAGTTATATTTTATCTGTTGTAACTAGTAACTATAACTAGTTACAGTCTGACAGTAACTAGCACAGCACTGGACAAGACAGATTTAAATTTATCAAGTTAATCAGCTAATAAGTTATATAATAATAATCCGATTACGTATATATGTAGTTTAATAAGATATTTTATCTATTACACATTCCAGACCTCTTCATTATAATATACAATAATAATATATAATACACACAAACACACACACAGACATGATATAAGTGTCTTTGTATCATTAATGAAATGTGTGGAAATTTGTATAAACAAGCCTTGCAAGATCTATAGTCAGAGTAATATTATATAAAGCTCACTATCTTATGCCATTATCTTAAGTAGGCAACAATAATTAAATAATATATTATTTCTTATTTTTTAAATTTTTGCTAGTGCATTTTTAAAAATGTTTTTATTTCCTTGGATCAAGAAATCAACATATAAACTAATAATTTAATGTGTTTATTGACCCTTTCTAGCCCTTTTAGTCCCATTAAATCAAATTAGTAACTTAAGAATTAAGGACAGTAAAATGATTATTAAATCTATTTAAATTCATTCATTTTTCATCATTAAAAAATTGTTAAGTACATTACTGTCATTACTGAAATCATTTTATTTTGTTTATTTGCTGCTATCCCTCCTTCCAAAATTCTTTTTTTTTCACTTTAGTCACTTTTACTAGGGTACTTGCAATTCAGGTTTTTTCCCTGTGAGCACCATAATTTTATCATTCATTAATTTCTTTTAATATTTTCCAACTGTACCAAAATTTATCTTGCCAAGGTTGTCAACAGACATTGAATCAGCACTTACT
>JAGDYQ010000003.1:1565629-1715634 GCA_021962125.1 Bulinus truncatus
TGTAGGAATGATGTGAAATCGCTTATATCCTATAAACCACTAATGGGCCTCTTTTTGCAGTGCCCTACCTTTATCCCCACCATAGTCGATAGTGCAATGGCCATAGAGGCACGAGATATATACCCAGTGCCGAGCCTAGGGATTTGGGGGCCCTGGGTGCTTGACCTCTTTGGGGGCCCCTGCATTTTTGACATTCGACACCATCACATGAGATAATATACTTAATATTTAATGTAAAAAAAAATATTTGGTGGGCTACTCTCAAGCTGGGGCCCGGTGGACTTTCGAATTGGGACCCCCCCAATTCCCCTCACCCTAGGTACGCCTCTGTATATAGCGGAGACTTTAACCTTGACCTGAAATATCCATTGGTCCTTAATGGGGATCAAACCAGGGACCTCCCCAGGTTTACAGTCGAGCGCTTTACCGCTTTACCGCATTACCGCCCCCCCCCCACCCTTCCCTCCTTGTCTAATCGGTTGAATACTTCATTGATGTATACTAAAAGCATCACAGTCGGGTTGGGTTACTCGTTTCTTTCACTGATGACAGCTGACACGTTGTACAGACATAGGGTAACATATTTTTTTGTAAGTAAGAACACTTTATAAAACCAGATCACTGTATTTTCAAATATATTTCAAAAAAATCAATTGGAACAAAAAAATTATAATAAAAAATTGCAAAGAATAAAACATAATTGGAAAAACAAAATGTATCTTTTTTCAAGAAAAGTTCACATAAACAATGGAGATTAATCTGGTAAGCTTATATATCACTAAATGTACATATTTACTTATCTCAAAATATCTAAATAATAGAACACTAGGTAAAATACCACAACCATCGTACTTTAAAAATATACAATTAGGCTTACAATATCAACAAGGATTACAATTTGTCAGCAATAGTTCATAAATGTCAATCCATATTGCTAGCGCTACATTTTTAATGGTTACTACAGCAAATATTAAACAAATGAAATGTTTAAATTAATTGTGTGTTTGTATAGGCTTTATGGTAAAAACAATAAATACTTTAAACTTATTCCAAATATATATATATATATATATATATATATATATATATATATATATATATATATATATATACGACACAAATTGAAAGCGTTGGAATAATAACTCAAAATAATAACTACATATCAAGACAAAACAGTTATGGACATATGCATGTTTTACTTTTATCTATAAACTAGGTTAGGATTAGCAGTTGAGACTTTTAAACTGTAAAGAAATAACGAATTAATAAATAACTTGAAATTCTCTATGATGTCGCCATTTAATATATTTAGAGTAAGTAGGTGATTTTCCGGTATGTAATGTATCCTAGATACATGAAGCTATGCCCAAATTTTTGGTGGGTAAGACAAGTCTATTTTTCCGTGACTGGAGAGATTTCAGATCCATCTTTGTCATCTGTTGTAGACGATGGGAAAGAGATAGAAGAGGAATCTAGTAAAGAAGAGGAACAGCTAAGTTCACAGAATTGTTCATTAATTAAGTCAGACATGTGAGTGTTGGCAACTTCCGGAGCGTTCTGTGATCCAGTGACGTCATTTTCTGTGGTCGAATTTGAAGAAGTGGAAGAGTTCATTACAGAAAAAGGTGAAATCGAGTTACTAGGCTCATTTTCAGCAATCATCTCATAACTGGAAAAATCAGAGCTATCATTTGTGTTGTTGCTTACATTCAAAACATTTTTTTCCATCACAGATTTGTCAGGAAGAATATGAGGATTCAGTGATTCCGCGATACACATGGACACACCCCTGGATATGTTGGTAAAATAAGAATTCATTCTCATGTCTTCCGTTAAAGATAATGATGGATTGATAATAGATGTACTGAAAGAAATCATGTCAGCTAACTCGGACGGGAAAGCGTCTGAAATGTTGACACACGAAGACTCAATGCGAGGACTGAAAATCGCTGAAATATAAGTAGCGTTTTCAGCAAATCCTGTCAGGAAACGGCTTGAGACATTGACACAGTTCATTCTTATCATGACATCTTCTATCATTGTATGACATTTATCTATGCTGGTTGCGATAAAGGAACTACGTTCTGCAAGGCCGGAGGAGTAAGTGCCTGAGACATTGATACAGTTCAAACTAATCATCACGTCTTCCCTCAGTAGGAAGGATGGATTCACGGCCATAGTAATGAAATAAGTGTTTTCAACAAATCCAGAAGGATTCACCACTGACAGTCCTAATGAAGCTAAACGCCCAGAAGAGATGGAAGAGTTTATAACCATGTCGCTTAAAAAAGGAGTTTCAGAATCGATTAACCTTGTATCCCACTGAGCCATTTGCTCCGATATGGAATTATTGATAACCAAGTGGCTTAATGAGATTTTTTCGTCTAATCTGTTAGAATTATAATTGTTGAATGTAGTAAAACTTTCTCCCAAGATAGATGGATTCATTACTACAGCCTGACAACTCCAGAGTTCATCAATTGGGACGAGTTTTCCAGAAACTGGGGGGTTCAATTTCTTTTCATGAAATTTTGCATCATACAGAAGAACATACTTTGAATCATTTCTACAAACTAAAGGATGCGGGGGTATTACCAATTTATATGTTGTACGTTGACCAATGTTGGACATTTCTAAACTGCTTAAGGTAACTTCTGGCCGTAACGGGGCTAAGCGTTCACATAACCACATCTTTTGATCCAGGATTTTATTCAAATTGCGACACACAGAGCATGATTTGTTTATGTTTTCCATCATCTCTCCCAGTCTCCAGTTTTCTTCTCTGGTGTTTTTGACGTACCGAACAAAGTGTCTGTGATTTCCTAGAAGAGAAGAGGCACCACTGTCCATGGCTTTCCTAATGGCCGCGTTCTCATCAACGTAACCCAGCAACTTATCCCTGTAGGAGTTTGATTTTGATCCCCGCCAATTGAACACCAAGCCGTGTTCATAGGCTGACATTAGGTGATGGCGGCCGTCTTCCCCCATGCGACGCTTTATTCTGGACCCCAAGTCCATGATGACCTCAAGCTGTGTTTCCAGGAGTTGACGAGCTTCCTTTGACTGACACACTGTGTCGCCTTGACTGTCCAGGAGCAGGCGTATGTGGACACATTTCATATTGACCTCTAGCCTTAATTGGTGGTCTCTGTTGACCTTTTCTAAAATCTCTTCCGTTTGTGATAAATAGTCATACGCGTCTTTGAATTTTTTCCTGAAAAGTGGAAAGAAAATTTTTTTTAAATTTCATGATCTTAGCATTGAGTTCAAACCTAGCAGTTGTTTACACCTACAGTATTAACAATGTTATGGATGATACAGGCAAAAATAATGATTTCTTTTTTACCAGCTTCCATTACTATTTTTTTTTTCTAACCGTTTTAATCTTATATAATCCTAGTAAGACCTATAGTAATAAATAAAATGGAACAATCAGAAAGTATAGAATTTTTAGAGATAGGTAGAAACTCGATGTTTCATGTTCTAGGAATTGGTTTTGAATAGTTTCCTAATCAGATGTGTTTTCAAATCACTACTTATATTGACAGTGTAATCAAAATATCAATCTATTCCTTATGAAAACTTTATAAATATCAAAACTATCAGGTTAGTTTAGCACACGTACGATAAAAAATCATTTTCAGATACTTGCATTTATACCCGGCGTTGTGCCAGAAGATAGTCTTGTGTGACTCCTGTATGAGTACATGTATTTGTGTCTGTTTTGTTTTTTTCTTTCTTTGGGTCTCATTTTGCAGACTGTGCTTAGCTTTTTTGTGATGCATTGTAACAGTTTTATTGTCTGACTTGTGCGCGTGCACGCGTGCAACTTAAATAACCCAAAATGATTGCACACCTCATTAACATACGATTGGATATGAATTCGGGTTGGAAAGGGGCCCTGCTTACCCCGAAAGAACTGGCCAAACATTTTCTCTTCATATTCTAAAATATCGAAGACTAAGTGTTACAAAAAATATATTGATTGCGCGACGTGCTTGTGCGCCCTTCCTTAGCGTGTATTCGTGTGATTGACGAGCTGTGTGCGCGCTATATTCTAATGTGTATTCGCGCTAGAGAGGGTGCACATGGTAATGAGGAGTACTTACAATCTTACGGTGACGTCAGCTAAACTCGTTAAGATGATGGCACAGTTGTGATGGTACCAATATCCTTCCCTTAGAATCTCCAGGCCTCGGAGTAATTCTTTTTCAGCTGCGACTGAAATGTCATGGATGAATTAGATAAGAAGTACAATAAATGCCTCAAAATCTTAATCCGTTCCTAAAAATCGGCCGATAATCATAAGTGATCGAGTTCCAAAATTAATTTTCATAAATGAAATATATGTATATAAATATATATTTTTTATTTATTAATATATAACACACACACACACACACACACACACACACACACACACATATATATATATATATATATATATATATATAACACATATATATAAGAGTCGGTTTTGATTACAAATTTATGTTTAGCATCAATAAAGTACCAATATTAACATCATCTTTAACAATAATAATAATAATATATATTATACATATATGGGCTCTGCGTTAAATCGAAAGTAAAGAATTAATAGGGACGGATGGCCGAGTGGTGTAGATACTCGACTGTCGACCTGAGAGTCCTGGGTTCGATCCTCGGTGAGGCCCATGGAAATTTTTCCAGGTGAAATTTGGTACAAAGTCGTCCCACAAGTTCACCCAGCTTTAAATGGGTACCTGACTTAAGTTGGGGAAGTAAAGGCGGCTGGGCGTTGTGCTAACCACACAATCCCTTCATATGCCGAGGTTATAGAAACAGATGAATTCTATACTTCATCTGCCCCGATGGCCCGTTAGGGCTAAGGGAACTTTACTTTTTTTAAAGAATTAATAAAACAGTATTCCAGTTTAAAATACAATCATGAAAAATCGGATCTGCCCGAAACAAAAAAAATAACCTAACCTACCATCAAAGGGGATATAACTACATGTATTCAAAGGTTTTGCAGGGTGCAGCTAGTATCCTATAAAACACTTACCGAATTTTCCCGCAGAAAACTTGAGCATGGCGACGTTGTTCAATGTGACGATCAAGTTCAGTGGATTGATTTTCACAAGCAGTAATCTCTGCTTTAGGGATTTTTCGAACATGCGCAAAGCATCTTTCGAGCTTCCTCCAGCTTAAAAAAAAAACTATTGCTTTATACTGGTAAATGTTGGATCTCAACAATACAACACAACCAATTCAATGTGCTTTACCGAAAAATGTGTTTATCATGGATATGTTCTCTCTCTCTCTCTAAATTTTTATGTTGTAATTTTTTTTTCCTTTTAACATTTCCAAAAAATGTCGGATAGACAAGCAACGCAATACCGAGTCTACATCTATAATTCTTAAAGTGTATAACACAGATTACCTTAATTAATCAAAACATCAAAACAAGACTAATAATATCAGCAAATGGGAACAATATAGCCTGGTTCACGTCCCTGACTCGTAGCCAGCTACCGCGAGACAAAAATCACTGATGTTTCCCTTGTCTGGTGAACAGTTTGAAAGCTACACAAGTTAATAAACATGACTGTTGCCCCAATATTCAGCTCAACCACTCAACTCTTCAAATTCGTCATTTTTATTCATTTTTATCCCTCAAGCTGTGATACAATAAGCCCCCATCGCACCACAACATCACTGAAACAAACCTTTACACTCACAAAAGTGGGACGGATGGCCGAGTGGTGTAGATACTCGACTGTCGACCTGAGAGCCCTGGGTTCGATCCTCGGTGAGGACCATGGGAATGTTTCCAGGTGAAATTTGTTTCAAAGTCGTCCCACAAGTCCACCCAGCTTTAAATGGGTACCTGACTTTAAGTTGGGGAAGTAAAGGCGGCTGGGCGTTGTGCTAACCACACAATCCCTTCATATGCCGAGGTTATAGAAACAGAATTCTACACTTCATCTGCCCCGATGGCCCGTTAGGGCTAAGGGAACTTTACTTTACTTCACTAACCCAAATTTGCATTATTGGTCTTCTAATTATTATTCGTTAACCAGGCTTGTAAAAACGAAATTTTTTTATGATAGTCTACACTTTAACTTTGATAGAGACATGTACTCACTTCTCTGAATAGCCAGACCAATATTATTTAACAAAACCTCGTAGTCTGGGTGATTGTCATATCTGTCATTGATTGTTTCGTACAAATCTTTACATTTTTTCAAAGCGTCTTCATCATCACCTTTAAAAATAAAGGAAAAAAAGGGACAGTTTTATTAGTTTGCTTTCATCTTTTATTGAGCAGGTAGATTCTTTAAAACAATTTTTATTGTCCGAAGATGAAGTTAAAATGCAAATCGCTTAGGTCATTCATTCATCGTACGCCCAGATTAAAAAATAGCTCTTTAATACAACTTCCGTCAACACACACACACGTACGCACGCACACACACACACACACACACATATATATATATATATATATATATATATATATATATATATCTTTGCCCCCTCCTGTCCTGGGCAGATGTATACATGTGTATTTTTTTTTGCGGTCAATGCGTTCAAGCCCAGAGCTCACAGGTCGACAGACGAGCGCTCTACACGACACGATCACCCGTCCCCATATGGAGGATGTAGAAAAAAAGACATTACTAAAAAAAAAAAACAACACCATCCTATGTTGTAGCTGCAGAAACATGTACATCCTACACTGTGTATGTCCCAGGTCTTAACGAGGAAACTAATACTAGTGAGATATACCTTAATGTTAAATGCATGGACAGTTGAGCATCTATCACATGAAATCTAAAACACACATTTACAAATGCACATAATATATGTTGGGAAAGAAAAGGCTATACAATCGTGCATCTCCCATTACCTTATCGGTACACTATAGACTCTGTCTATGAGAGTAGTGTCACCAGCAATATTTTACCTAGCCTACCTAAATTCATCATTGGAATAGTTTCGTATATTTGTCCGATGATGTTGTCTTCTTCTTCCTGTATCGCTGTGACGGACAGAGTCTGCTGGTCACTCGGGGGCAGGGGAGTGACCTTACGAAACTTATCAGCCTGTTCAAAATAACTGAAACAGAGTATAAATGATTTGATGAAGATGTTAAATTACAGGCATATTTTTAGTTCATTTTTTTTTAATCGTAGTATTTTTGCCATTATTAGGAAGCAGTTATCTAGCCTGTAAAAAGATACGATGAATGGTACGGGCGTTGTGAGGGGTAGAGCGCTCGACTATCAACCGAAGTGGTTCCGGGTTCGAACCTTAGTGAGAACCTTGGGATTTTTTTTTTCAGGTCCTAGTAAAAGTCCCCCAAGACCACCCAGCTTGAAATGGGCGCCTGACATTAAGTTGGGGGAGTAAACGCTCTGTGCGTTGTGCTAACCACACAATTCCTTCATGTGTCGAGGTTACTGAAACAAATGAACTCTACACTTCATCTACCCCGATGTGCCCTTAAAAGCTTTAAGGGAAACCATAAAATACGGTGAACATAAGGTTACACAATAATGGGGGTGGGGCTTTGAAAAATCTAACCTCAGCCGAGGATTAGTACTACACCTCTCCCTCCCCCACCAAGTTGATAAAAAAAAAACTTTCAAAAATTGGCTGAATGGAACGCTTTCTTGAAGATTTAGGAATAAATATTGTATGTTAATGACCAGCCAAAACCATTCTTTTATTTAAATCAATAAGACCACGTGATAATATATTTATTCCAATAATTTCACGAACAAAGTGTATTTATCGAAGCTCTTTCAGATGGAACGTCCCAGGGACATCTTCTCACATTTCAAGAATCCATAAATGTTTGATTACCGTAGTGAAGAAATCAATGTTAAACCATAAATATTACCCCCCCCCCTGAAGTAACCATGCATGAACAAAATACAAAACACCTCTGACATTCTAAACCAACAACAAAATACCACTCTTCAACTCTCTCATTCTAAACCAACAACAAAATACCACTCTTCAACTCTCTCATTCTAAACCAACAACAAAATACCACTCTTCAACTCTCTCATTCTAAACCAACAACAAAATACCACTCTTCAACTCTCTCATTCTAAGCCAACAACAAAATACCACTCTTCAACTCTCTCATTCTAAACCAATAACAAAATACCACTTTTCAACTCTCTCATTCTAAACCAACAACAAAATACCACTCTTTATCTCTCTCATTCTAAACCAACAACAAAATACCACTCTTTATCTCTCTCATTCTAAACCAACAACAAAATACCACTCTTTATCTCTCTCATTCTAAACCAACAACAAAATACCACTCTTTATCTCTCTCATTCTAAACCAACAACAAAATACCACTCTTTATCTCTCTCATTCTAAACCAACAACAAAATACCACTCTTTATCTCTCTCATTCTAAACCAACAACAAAATACCACTCTTTATCTCTCTCATTCTAAACCAACAACAAAATACCACTCTTTATCTCTCTCATTCTAAACCAACAACAAAATACCACTCTTTATCTCTCATTCTAAACCAACAACAAAATACCACTCTTTATCTCTCTCATTCTAAAACATAAAAAAAAAACAACAACACGTAAGACATTTTTATTTCATTACTCCTTTGACTTTTGATAGTTCCCCATTCTAAATAGAATGATGGCTTTCCTTCTCAGTGCCCACTTGTAGAAAAACGTCGGTCCAGACTCTTCCAAAGTGTCCAGAGCAGAGTCCAAGTGTACCAGGGCCTCTTTAAAGTCTATACCTGAAAAATTATTCAAAAAATGAATAAATCTGAAAAAAATATTTAAACAGTGAAATTCTATAACCATGCAATCGGCCGATATTTATGTCATCGGCGTTTTCTATGATGGGGGATGTTGCTAAATCAGCCCTGTGGCAATACATCGATATATGCGATAAGAACATTTTTAATTTATAAGGTCGACATAATCAATTGGGCGTTACAAGAGGCGTGCGTTGAGTAATACATCTGTTTTTTTTTTTGTGATATTCTTACAAAGCAGTTAAACAACTGAAGCAAAATTAGAAGCTATTTCATAAGGATGATATGCAATCTGATTGCTAGTAATAGGTTACGTATTAAATCCAGGCCCGTAGTGTACAGGGTGCCGGGCTTGGGTTGTTTCCATTAAACCTTTTTGTTTGTCGAATTAAGCGAAGATTTTGTTCTTATTCTGAAATGTTTGCTTATAGTAACTTTGTGTCTAATAACAGGGGTGGGGTGTCGGCCAAAATATTGGCCTACACCGACACCAACACCGGTGTCGGTTTTCTAAAATCCCCCGACACCGACACCGGTGTCTGTTAATGTTCACAAGTTGTTGTAATGTAGAAGAGAATCTCGCTTTGGAAAAAAATACGTTTGTTGATAAACAGATTTACCAAGTATTTATTTAAAAAGAAAAGAAGAAATTAAGAAAACTTTATATTAAAAGTTGTTCTGGATTATGTAATTTAAGTTCTAGTATTTTTTTTTGGGGGGGGGTTTGGGGGGAGTTTTTGCGCCGACACCGAATCGACTCCGAACAAGTACAAATGCCGACACCGACACCGACACCGGGCAAAGTACAAATACCGACACCAGCAAAAACTATCGACACCAACGACACCGACACCGACACCGACTCCCCAGCCCTGTCTAATAATATGCGTCGTCTGTCTGATAATATGCGTCTGTCTGATAATATGCGTCTGTCTGATAATATGCGTCGTCTGTCTGATAATATGCGTCTGTCTGATAATATGCGTCGTCTGTCTGATAATATGCGTCGTCTGTCTGATAATATGCGTCTGTCTGATAATATGCGTCTGTCTGATAATATGTGTCGTCTGTCTGATAATATGCGTCGTCTGTCTAATAATATGCGTCGTCTGTCTGATAATATGCGTCTGTCCTAATAATATATGTCTGTCTGATAATATGCATCTGTCTAATAATATGTGTGTCTGATAATATGTGTCTGTCTGATAATATGCGGCGTCTGTCTGATAATGTGCGATGCGAATAGATAGCTGGTTGGAAGTTTTTTTCAAAATATCAGTATTGTTTTCAGGTTAAATCTCTGAATTAATCAGAATTCGGATGATTGACGATCGCTTTCAGTACTGAAATTGATAAAAAAAAATATGTTTTTGTTAAACAATGATACATCCCTGAAATAAATCACCATCACTGGGCCACCTATACACTAAACATTTGCCCTGATCGTCTGAGAGCCCCGCTGGTTTAAGTCATAAAAAGCGGCTCGTTAGAACATATAATACGTTGTGGCAAGGGCCATGCTTAGCACTTAGTGAAACGGAAATAATGTGGAAGAGACACACAATACAGATCGTATACTATATTTATTTATTGTAGATGCGGAACATCGTAAAGCTAATACCATGTGATCACAGTTTGTATATAAAAAGGATTATTTTGATTATTATAATGAATGTGTTTTATTTTCTAAGATGATAATAAAATCACAAACAATAAAAAAAGACATTATATATATATATATATATATATTTAGTCGTCCCCCTGTAGCATCGTGGGCCCTACGCTCTAGTGCGTCTTATGCTCTAGTGGGCCCTAATCTCTAGTGGGCCCTATTCTCTAGTGGGCCCTAATCTCTAGCGGTTCCTATTCTCTAGTGGGCCCTATTCTCTAGTGGGCCCTATTCTCTAGTGGGCCCTATTCTTTAGTGGGCCCTAATCTCTAGCGGTTCCTATTCTCTAGTGGGCCTATTGCTCACGTGTTTGCCCAACATTTCTTTTTATGTTGACGCTAGACATTATTTAAAAAAAAATATTTGTGGTCAATTAAATAAATATCTTGCAGCCTTACCTGCCCCTGATGCTACAGTGTGACCCATCAACGCTTCCATGACTGCCGCCTCTCTAGAGCTGCCGTAGAGTTGTGCTGTGTCGTACAAACCTTTGTAAAATTGTTTGGCTTCGTTGGGGTACATGACCATAATCAGTCTTTTGGCAAATACTGCTACCTATCATATAGGAAATATTAACTGTGCACTCAAAAAAAACTCGGATAATAAAGAAAAAACTAGGAAAACTATTTTTCAAAGAAGAAATATACCGCATGTAAATTTTCAAATAAGTCATTTCAGAGCTCCCAACGAGCCAAATTTCGTATTATTAAATTAATTTTGGTCCCTAAATATAAAAAAAAGTGACTATGGTGCAGCTCTTTAGGTTTTATGTTTAAACTATGTCATGTTTGATACCCAGAAACTAAACACTAGCATGTTTAAACTATGCCATGTTTAATACCCGGAAACTAAACACTAGCATGTTTAAACTATGTAATGTTTAATACCATGAAACTAAACATTAGCATGTTTAAACTATGTATTGTTTAATACCCTGAAACTAAACATTAGTATGTTTAAACCAGGCTTGCGGAGCCGGAGCCGGAGCCAGAGCCGAGGAGCCGGGAGCCGCTACTTTTTGCTGGAGCCGGAGCCGGAGCCGAAAAAATCTGGCGGCTCCACGGCTCCCAAATGTTTTTTTTTTACAGCAGAATTTTTTTTTTAGCTTTAAAATTACAAATTTGTTTGATTGTTTGCCTCCTACAATTTGTAATAGACTAAAAACAAAATGGTAGCTTTCTGTATTTTACAATTTTATTATAAACAGAATATCTGAAACAGAGCAGATAAATTTATAAGGCTGTGGCTATTCGGACCCGGGTCCCAATAAAATTCGATTGTTATTCGGACCCGTGGCAAATATGCACTAAGCTTAGCTATATTTAAACTTTATTAGACGGAACCCGAAAAAATAATAATACAGAGTCCGCTTAGTGAAACCCTAGACACTGAGTAACGATTAAATCATACAATTCAAAAATTATAAAAAAATAAACAAAAACCAATAATAAAGTTTATGTATAGCTAAGCTAAGTGCATATTTGCCACGGGTCCGAATAACAATCAGACTTTATTGGAACGGGGTCCGAATAAAAATCGGAGTTTATTGGTACCCGGGTCCAGGCCCGTAGCCAGAGGGGGATTGAGGGCTGACCCCCCCCCCCCGTTCATGACCTGAGTACCCCCCCGTGCATGATTTGAGCTTTTTGACAAACTTTTAATAATAACGGCTATAAAACATCAATAATTTTGTTCAATTTTGTTCTAGGGGCCCGGACTGAGCTGGCCAATCAACTTTTATCGCAATCATTAAATTATCGAAATATTTTTTGTTCAAAGACCTATTTTCAACACTGAAAACAGTTTCGCCCCGCCCCCCCGGGGTCAAAGTTTTGCCCCCCCCCCCGTCAAAGTTGTCTAGATCCGTCGCTGTACCCCAGAATAAGTTCTTCGGCACTCCCCCCCGCCAAAAAAATCCCCCCCCCAATGCAATAATCCTGGCTACGGGCCTGCCCGGGTCCGAATAGTCACTTCGAATTAATCAATAATAAATATAAATACTGAAGTCTTTAAAATATTTTAAATAATGTATCATTTTACTATTTGCTAATTTGATCAATGAAATAACTTTTTAGTACTTATGAAAATGGCGACTAGTGAAACCTCCATCGAAAATAATGATACGTTTCTGGATGCACTGAAATGGTTTGTTTTTAGTAAAACCGACAATGGGGGTGAACGCGGCAAAATTTGCATAACTTTTTATCAGCGGGATGTTAGCGTGGATTACATAATTTTTTGTCTCTTAATAGGGAGCCGGAGCCGTCAAAATTTGTGGGAGCCGGAGCCGAAAAAAAATATGGCGCTCCGCAAGCCTGGTTTAAACTATGTAATGTTTAATACCCTGAAAATGTCTTTGAACTCTCCTGTCTGAATCGCTGTAAGACAAAGTTGTTTAATCTCCGGCCATTCTAAATGACTGCATCCATAGGTGTATCCCTTCTTCCCGTGTTTCTGTCTGTTGAGCTCAGCATTTGTCACTATGTTACCAATCAAGTGGGTGTAGCTAAATATTAAAATTAATTTTAAGTTACAGTGGTTTAAAAATTATTATGTATATAATAATTTGTTTATGATAATTAGGGGACGGGTGGTTGTGCGGTGTAGAGCGCTCGACTGTTCAAATCTCAGTGAGAACCTTGGGATTTTTTCAGGTCCCCAAGTCCACCCAGCTTTAAATGGGTACCTGACTTTAAGTTGGGGGAGTAAAGGCGGCTGGGCGTTGTGCTAACCACACAACCCCTTCATATGGCCCGTTAGGGTTAAGGGAACTTTACTTTTATGATAATTGCACCTTATATTTATACACTCTATTTACTTGTTAAACTGCCTAGGCCCTAGATGCTTCAACTCACCCATTCAAAATAATAAACATGTTAAAATATTTAAGTTTTTAAAAGAAAACATTTCATCCAACTTTTAATAGACAACACAAGTATCTTCGAAATAAACAAATTCTCATAAATATGAAAGTATCAATTTATGAAGTACCTGTTGGTTGGTCCATGTAACGTCCGTTGAGTCTGTGCATACGTTGAACACTTGAACAGTGCCAAAGGATGGACAGTGAGATTATCGCCCTTCTCTTCAATCACCAGGTTGTTCACCAATGTCTGATAGCTACTGTGACCATAATTCAGGTGTTCCGCATTTATTATTTTCTGAACAGTTTCTGGATTGGTCGAAATTATTTCGGATTTAGCACAAGTTATATTTCAAAGTAGTGGTTCTCAAAGAATGAGTCGCGACCCACTCATGGATCCCCGGCCAGTGGGTAGCCAGAAAGTTTTAGTAATTACTCAACCAAGAATGTACGTAGAGTAAATTTCAAATTTTCTTTCTCAAATTACTTTCTTTCTTGACAGATTGGTATCGAAAAACCCAAACAGGTTTTTAGTGGGTCGCAAATCGCTAAAGTTTGAGAACCAATCTTTGAACGTATTCATCGTTCTTGAAAAATGCATGTTGTCACCTCTGTGTTTAATAAAACGGCTGCATTTTTTTCGTTCCCTCTCTGCATAAAATATTGATCTCAGTAGTGCCATGAATTCTAATCTAAATCTGAAATGCCAATATCATTTCTAGTGGGGGCCCTTCAGATTAATGGCACTACTACCTGGACTAATTGTTTCAATTTCCCGACCATAAGGGCCACTAATCTTTTTAATAACACTAACATAAGGTTCACCCATTTTCTCGATGTGATTATCTTAAGGGCCACCAATCGTCGCAAAGTCAACCATGAAGGCCACCCATCGTTTCATTGTCAACCATGAAGGCCACCCATCGTTTCATTGTCAACCATGAAGGCCACCCATCGTTTCAATGTCAACCATGAAGGCCAACCATCGTTTCAATATCAAAATAAGGGCCACCCATCGTTTAAATGTCAACTTCAAGGGCCACCCATCGTTTAAGGGTCAATCATAAGGGCCACCCATCGTTTAAATGTCAACTTCAAGGGCCACCCATCGTTTCAATACAACCACCATAAGGGCCACAGATCGTTTAAATATAAACTACAAGGGCCACCCATCGTTTCAACACACCACCATAAGGGCCACCCATCGTTTAAATATAAACTACAAGGGCCACCCATCATTTCAATACCACCACCACCATAAGGGCCACAGATCGTTTAAATATAAACTACAAGGGCCACCCATCGTTTCAATACACCACCGTAAGGGCCACCCATCGTTTAAATATAAACTACAAGGGCCACCCATCGTTTCAATACCACCACCACCATAAGGGCCGCCCATAATTTGATATCAGTAAAATCAGTTGGGGGGCTTAGGGTATAAAGCAAACTAAATCTGACACTGGTCCAAAACACATGGGCCACCCCTTCTTTCACAATTACTAACATTTAGACCCATTGCTATCATAAATCTAACAATGTTGATCTTAAATATTTTCATTAATTATAATTTTCTCTTTCATATATGGTTATTTTTTAAGACATCTTCGTACTGTGTTGACTTATATATTTTTCTACATTACCTTTTGAGTAAGGGTTCGATCCGGTTTTGGCCACCATCGTTATAAGTTCTATTTCACTTCCCGACAGCCAGTTAGTGTGCCCAACATCATCATCCGGATGTAGACTTTCTGATAAACATTCATATTTACTACAGATCAACTCCACTAATGAATATGCATAAAACTGACTTGAGATGTATTTAGTAGCCAGATGAATGATTGGCCCAGGTAGACATAAATATCTCCGGCACAGGTTGATATAAGGATGGACGTTCAAACCTGGGGCATAGTGAGATAACAACGTGAAGATATCTTCTTTTTGGGTCAATAATCCAACAGTGATAAGTGAAGCTCTGACTCCACATGCGGGGAATTTTTTGTAGGTGCTGAGAACAATGTTCACTTTGAGAGTGTCGGATCGGAACAAGTTGAGAATCTCTCCCAAGAAACATAAAAATTGCGGACTTTTCCCGCGCTCACAGAATCTTTCACATTTATGAAATACAAAGACGTGTCTACTTTTCGGAGACCGCCGGACGACTTTTTTAATCTGTTTCAGAGTAAAGTTTAAATCACAGACAAAATCCCACTTCCAAGTGGATGACTGGAAGAGTTCTGTCCAAAGAATTTTGACCATTTCATTGTAGAGCTCTTGTAGGCTGTACATAGTGTTACACATAAGACTGTGACAAACCGTCTCTTCGGAATTCGTTCTGTCGACATCTTGTAACTGGTATATCACCTGTTGAAAGACATTGAATTTACCAGACCTAGACAATGTAGAATTGTAAAGTTTAGGCCTACATTTTTTTGTAATCCGTTAAGATATTTTCCATTTACATTAGTTTAAAAAAAAAATTACGCAGTAGATTTCCAACTCTCTCGTCTAAAGTGGCGTTAGGTTGGCCAACCAAACATAAAGAGCCCATGGGCCGAATCTTTATAAATATAATTATTTACTTGAGAGTTTTTAAACACCCACATTTTAAAAAAAAATATTTTTACCACCGTAAGATTCAGATTTTAATTGTTTTTCGATGTACAAAATAACATTAATTTAAATAATAAATGTAACTTTAGATTAAAATACTTTTTTTTTCGATTATCGGCCTCATGACAAATAAGACATTTTTTGGTTAATGAAATGTGGAATATAATGGATCACATGCGTCCTAATAAAAGAAAGATATGGTTCCACTTGCATAATTAGAAATAATTTTTTTTTACATTAGCAAACACCGTTGTTTAACAGTCGTAAACATGCAATGTCTATATTAAAGTATATGTATAGGCTAACGTTTCTTTTTAATAAAGTCTTATTGAAATTGTCATAAAAATCAAGAGAAAATCAACATCATATTATAGCCAACCAAATGAAGAAAATCAATGCACACTAGGACAATTGGTGATATCTAGAAAACAATGTTATTAGTATCCTGGAGCATACTAGTCGGGAAAAAGCACTTAAATGGGAAAAAAAGTCAGTAATGAGATAAATTGTATGACATTTATCAACCAACTATGTAGTTCTTCAACACACTATACATTTATAAACAAATTATAGCATTAAAAAAAGAACTAACATCCTTTAACAAAGAATGACAAGTATCAACAAACTATAACACTTATCAACAAAATATAACATGTATCGACAAACTATGACATTTATTAACCAAATTTCAAATGTATCAATATCAATAAACTTTAACGTTTATTAAGCAAAAAATAAAAAAAAGCTTCAATATTTATCAAATGAAATCGAACATAAAATCAAATTTAGTTATAGTAATCTAGAAGGGATTGCCCAAAATCTCTGGTACACATGCTAGTCAAAGACATTGCCCCACAAAAAAAAAGACACGCCACAAACAATGACCTGTTGTATGAGTGTAGATTTGCCAACCAGTGGTGGTCCAAACACCTGCGTTATATTTCCAGTGTGTCGAGTTATCGACTCATAAATGGCTTGTCGTTCTTGAGTTCTGATTAGTGCTGTCGTCTCCATTTCTCTACAAGACAAATTGGTGATAATAGAATTTTACAATGATGAATATATCCAAATTTAAAATGAAATAGAAGATAATAACAAAGTATTTTTATTGAATAATAAAAATAGGAATGTATATAAATTTGCATAAACCAATACTATTTAGGAAGTTCTGAGCATTTCAAATCTCTGTAACCCGACCAAGGTTTTATGTATTTGTTTTGTGAATTCTTTAAAAAGAAAAGGCTTTGTTATTTTTGAAGAGCTTATTAAATCAATTAATATCGCCTGGCGTCTAAATAGTAAGCTAAAGCATTTATAATAAGACGCTTTCACCATTTTGCTTTCAATTTCAGATTAAATCATCAAGTGTATTAGCAAGAATATTTGTGTGTGTGTGTGTGTGTGTGTGTGTGTTTTCATTCAACAAATGCGTACATTTCTACTAGACCTAGAACACAGTGGTTCTGACAAATGTTCAGTCTCTGATGAAACTCGACAGCCCACACTGCCAATTAAATGAAACAATATATTATCAATATAGTGTTTGGTTTTGTTTGTTTCGCTCATTATACATTTGAATGCTAATTGTTAAACTCTGATTGTTAAACTCTCATTGTTAAACTCTGATTGTTAAACTCTGATTGTTAAACTCTTATGGTTAAACTCTAATTGTTAAACTCTAATGTTTAGACTCTGATTGTTAAAGCTCTAATAGTTAAACTCTGACCGTTAAACTCTAATTGTTAAACTCTAATTGTTAAACTCTGATTGTTAAACTCTAATTGTTAAACTCTGACCGTTAAACTCTAATAGTTAAACTCTAATTTTTAAACTCTAATTGTCAAACTCTAATTGCTTAACTCTGATTGTTAAACTCTAATTGTTAAACTCTGACCGTTAAACTCTAATAGTTAAACTCTAATTTTTAAACTCTGACTGTTAAACTCTAATGGTTAAACTCTAATTTTTAAACTCTAATTGTTAAACTCTAATGTTTAAACTCTGACCGTTAAACTCTTATAGTTAAACTCTAATTTTTAAACTCTAATTGTTAAACTCTAATAGTTAAATTCTGATTGTTAAACTTTGATTGTTAAACTCTAATTGTTAAACTCTGACTGTTAAACTCTAATGGTTAAACTCTAATGGTTAAAATCTAATTGTTAAACTCTTATAGTTAAACTCTAGTTGTTAGACTCTTATCACTTTTTTTTTAATCAAACAGGCCTTAAATAGAAATATAATGATCGATATGAAGCAAGTCAGAGAAAGAAACATAAAATATAAATACAAACCACTTTAAAACACAAAGACTTTTATTAAACTGTGTACTAAAAAGTACAAATCTATTTCCTATGACTTAGTTTAGCTAGATCATACACATATTTGCAGAAATTTTAATGACTAGAAAAAAGTGTAAGTGCCAATATGAAAGGTATATTTCATTTTTTTTTCGTCACACATACTTTTAGTTAAACAAAACAATTTCTGTAAATCTTTGTGTGATCTAAGCCAAAAGAAATGAAATTTTTACTTTTTGTTACATGTTAGTAAAATTTTTTATTTTGATACTTTTTAATGTCAAAAATGCGATAAATAGATAATACAAAATTTTAGCTTGACGAAACAATCACAACAATGATGGAAGGCTCCAAGTAAAATCGTAAAGGTTTCGATAGATTTAGGCAAGTGTTTCTCAAAGCGTGGATCGCAGCCCACTGATGGGTCGCAAGAAGGGCCGTCTTTTTCTGTAGCTATTGTAACTAGGCCCCCCCCCCTCCCCCGAAACTAAAGATTTCGAAGGGAGACTGGACACAAAAGTCTAAGAATGTTTTTTTTCTCTTTTCAAAAAGAATGCACAGTCAGTGAGCTACTTCCTACTACAGGGTCACGGAAGTCTTTTAGCAGCAAAAGGTCCTAGAGCTGACAAGAATAATAAGACGGCCCTGGTAACACGCTGCTTTGAGGTGAGGTGCTACAAATGTTAGTAATGGCTTAATGTAGAATATATATAAACTAAAAGTTCCCGTAAACCCCAAAGTGTAGAATTTATCTGTTTCAGTAACCTCGGCATATAAAGGGGTTGTGTGGTTAGCACAACGCCTAGCCGCTTTTTCTCCCCCCAACTTTGAGTCGGGTACCCATTTAAAGCTGGGTGGACTTGGGGTCTTACACCAGGACTTTGAAAAATTCTAAAGTTCTCATTGGGGTTCGAACCCATGACTCTCCGGTCGACAGTCGATCGCTCTACACCGCACGACCATCTGTCCCCTACCGGTGGGTCAAGCAAATCGAATTTGTATTTTTGAAGATCGCTTATTGCAAATAGTTTAGGAACCACTGAGTTACTGTAAAAGTAAAAAAAAAGAAGAATAAAATAACAACTTACAATAGTGAATTACAAGCAGTTTTCAAATCCGTGGAAAAATGATATATTTAACCTATGGTAAACTGAACATTAAGTTTGTATTTTGCATATAGTTATACTAAAACACTCAGACAATTGTCTAGAAGTATTATAAATAAATTTCCAAGTTTAGAATAAATATTTTCAAGACATTTTCAAGGTTCAGAGAACATTATGTCAGCTTTGAAAAAGATAGATCCCACACGGCCAAGTCTGATTTTCGTTGCACGGTTCACTGAAGTTTGAAATATAAATCAATAATTTTTTTAAAAGGTCTTACCTAGAAAATGTATAATTAGATTAATTGACAGGGTATATAACAAGTGTAGCCAAATACTGCAATATGAGCCATAGGTCACTCCATTATTAATCTGATGGGCTTTAAATAATAATGTTTTTTATTTGATAACTTTTGCACTGAGCATAGTTAAACAGGCCTTCATGATTTAAAGTTCTCATTGACCTGTGCAATATAAATCCCAACAACCTTGTCCACTGGCGCGATACTGTTTATACCCTATGCTTCTACAGGAGCTTAAAGGAAAGAAAAGAAGAATGGTAACATAAACAAAGAAATCATTTTAGGATAATATTTTTCAATTTTGTCATGAGACACAAGTTAAATTTGTGTCATAAGACAAAGTTAAATTTGTGTCATAAGACAAAGTTAAATTTGTGCCATAAGACAAAGTTAAATTTGTGTCATAAGACAAAGTTAAATTTGTGTCATAAGACAAAGTTAAATTTGTGCCATAAGACAAAGTTAAATTTATGTTATAAGACAAAGCTAAATATATGTAAGTTTTCTTTCATTAAAAAAAAAAAAAGAATTGACTAGAGCGTGATAAACCATTCTGCTGATTTTAACGGTCAGTTTACCGTCAAGCTACTAATTGATTTAAAGAGATTGTGAATGATAAACATTAATGATGTCTGTGTTAAGCCTGGCTACTAAAACAGTTGTCGTTTGAAGTGATACCAAAGCTAATTACAACCATAATGTTGAAAGAGCATCTTTAAAAACGCCCATTGACCTTAATGGTATAAAAAAAAACCATTATCACTACAGATTTTGACCATGTCCATTGTCCTTACAGGTTTTAAAAAAATGTCCAAGCTCGATATAAAGACTGACCAATAGTCCTTACGAGAAACGAACAATGGATGCCAGTTATTACTTTATTCAATGGTGCGTGACAAGTGATTACTATTTGTGTGTGTGTGTGTGTATTGGTCAATAAAAGGCCATCATGACATCATTGTGTGCCTCCGTGCGAACGTTCAGGTGTGTAAAGACCAAGAAAGTCAGCGCCGTCTCTAATGATCCGGGGGAAGGGGGGGGAGAGGTTGAAAACCGTTTAAAGTCGGGGCCTCCTCCTAAATTAATTCATGAACTGGTAGGCCCACTTGGGTGTATCTAAGGCCAACCCCGTGCCGCGGGCCCTTATATCGCCGCCCATCGAGGCTCTTACGCTGAGGCGTGATTTAGTCTGACCACTGTATTTCTAGACTATGGGAACGTAGAGCCAGGGCCCAGGGGCGCCGAGAGATAACACGGGCCCCAGGACAGGACATCATTGCGGGCCCCTTAATAAACAATGAATCGTGAAAAAATTGACATGGTCGGGGCGGCCGGGCCCCCTTACAGATGCGGGCCCCCTGGCAATGACCCCGCCTGCCGCCCCCTCTCGGCGTGCCTGCCAGGGCCGATGTCTGGGTCTATAAGTTTGAGGGGGAGGGAGTGATGGATTATCGAGCACGTCTGTTCGCTCTGAAGTTTGTCGGTGCAGGGAACAGACTTTAAGATGCAGACCAATCAAAATTGAATTTGCCGGGAACAGACTTTAAAATGAAGACCAATAAAATTGAATTTGCCGGGAACAGACTTTAAAATGAAGACCAATAAAATTGAATTTGCCGGGAACAGACTTTAAGATGCAGACCAATCAAAATTGAATTTGCCGGGAACAGACTTTAAGATGCAGACCAATCAAAATTGAATTTGCCGGGAACAGACTTTAAGATGCAGACCAATCAAAATTGAATTTGCCGGGAACAGACTTTAAGATGCAGACCAATCAAAATTGAATTTGCCGGGAACAGACTTTAAAATGAAGACCAATAAAATTGAATTTGCCGGGAACAGACTTTAAAATGAAGACCAATCAAAATTGAATTTGCCGGGAACAGACTTTAAAATGAAGACCAATAAAATTGAATTTGCCGGGAACAGACTTTAAGATGCAGACCAATCAAAATTGAATTTGCCGGGAACAGACTTTAAGATGCAGACCAATAAAATTGAAGTGAACTACACACAGAGTTGATTTAATCATTGATAAATAAGCGCAGAGAAAAAGTTCGCGAATATTTTTTTCCCATGTTAAGGTCTTAAAATCCTATCACGCCAGCCATATGGTACTTGTTCTCCGATCTCAGGTAAGCCCTCGTTAAAATTCGTGAGCTACTTTTCTAGATACCGATATTAACTACGTGTCATAAAATATCGACAAAGTACTGCCAGTCTATTTTGATTCGTAGCGTTGCTTTCATTTCAATTGAAAGTACTGTGCTCAAATGAATTTTGAAATGAATCTTATTGTAATTGTAATTAAATTGTAATTTTTTGAATGTGTAGAATTCACCCCTCCTCCCCCTTTCCACTATGCTTCCCCACTGTCTATCCTGACGTAAAGAACATTTTATGGTATACTTAGTATCAAACTGTACTAGTTGTGGCCTATTTCACTCACAGTCTATTAAGCGATTAGATGTACCGTTTTACTAACTCACTACTCACTTGGTACTCGGAAACCTGCCCATACCTGACATGTAGATGTCCCACCCTAATGGACCAATTCCACACAACGACTGATCAGATCACGTTATACAAGAAAGTTCACCACCAGGTAGACATGCCAACATTTTTTGTTATGTTATTTTTAGGGTGCCCCTCATATTCATAGCAGGCGTCATCACCATCTAACCCCTGACCTTTGTGTCGCCATATTAAATATAAGTGATGACTAATGAGGTGCTAGAGCAGAGTAGCATAGTGCTGACAGTCTTAGTGTTGACAACATGCAGTAGTTAGATATACTGCACTTGTAGATAGTTTTAGAAGATCTCTAGTCGTTAAATATGTGAATGTTATTCAAGTTTTGTTTAATGTTGTCAACAGCACAGAGTTCTTTGTTTCATATCGATGTTATAGTAAAGTTGAAATTGTAAAACGAAACAAATTTGGCGAGCCAATCCGTAACCTAAAAATTACAACCTAACAAAAACATTTATTTACTTTTCATTTGTTATTCACACCTGATTGATTCCGTTGTTGATAAAAAATTAATTTACTACAACATGAAAAGTTCCTTTAAGCCCCACAGGGCTCATCGGGGCAGAAGAAGTGTAGAATTCATCTGTTTCATTAACCTCGGAATATAAAGGGGTTGTGTGGTTAGCACAAAGCCCAGCCGTCTTTACTTCCCCAAACTTCAAGTCAGGTACCCATTTAAAGCTGGATAGACTTGGGGACTTTTACCAGGACAAGAAAAAATACCAAGGTTCTCACCGAGATTCGAACCTGGGTCCCTCTGGTTGACAGTCGAGATCTCTACACTGTACGACCACTACTACAAAGCACTCACATACAATTTCTTTGAATGTAGTAATTAAAGATTGTTTGAACTTGTTTTATACCACAATCCCACACTGAAATGTAATATGATCTCTAACTTCACATATACACAGCAATTATTTTTAGTATTATTCTTGGAGGAAAATATCAAACCAAAATATAAATGGGTCTTACCTTGATCGATTAAAAAAAACTATATATATTGACTTAACAAATATTCCCGAAAAGTGAATAGAAAACATTTTAATTAAACTCTCATACTGATAATGTTAAAACAAAATATTTCAAATTATATTTCAATAAAACACTTTTTTTTACCTTTCCTAGGATTGTCCTCCCTGAATGTTTGATGTCTCGTAACTTAATCGTAACAGCTACACTTGTACAGTAGCTGGTGCTACACATGTACATTAGTTTAGGCTCACTGGTTTCCAAGCCGCTCGTTAAAAAGAACATAAAAAAAACGTTGCTGAGACCTTGACATTACCAAGGTAACACAGCTCAGCTGGTCGATTTCCTAGAAAATCTTTATACGTCTACTGTCTATCATGACGTATAGAAAGAACATTTTATGGTATAATTAATATCAAACTGTACTAGTTGTGCCCTATTTCACTCACAGTCTATTAAGCGATTAGATGTACTGTTTTACTAACGCACTACTCACTTGTTACTCGGAAACCTGCCCATACCTGACACATTACTCACATGTGTAACTCAGATGTCTTGAGTACATACACCATCAGAATTCTCTTGTTCTGGTCATGGACAAAGTCAAGATGTGGACGCTAAACTGTCTTAATAAATTGTCCACTGTTTGTTACCCCCTCCCTCCTCCCACCCCCCTCCATCCTCAAACACCCATAGCATTAAAATGTGTGGTGCTCTAAAACTTAACCGATTAGCACCCTAAAAAACTTAACTGATTAGCACCCTAGAAAACTTAAATGATTTAGCACCCTAAAAAACTTAACTGATTATACCCCTAGAAAACTTAAATGATTAGCACCCTTAAAAACTTAACTGATTAGCACCCTAGAAAACTTAAATGATTAGCACCCTAGAAAACTTAAATGATTAGCACCCTAAAAAACTTAACTGATTAGCACCCTAGAAAACTTAAATGATTAGCACCCTAAAAAACTTAACTGATTAGCACCCTAGAAAACTTAAATGATTTAGCATCCTAAAAAACTTAACTTATTAGCACCCTAGAAAACCTAAATGATTAGCACCCTAGAAAACTTAAATGATTAGCACCCTAGAAAACTTAAATGATTGACGCCTTAATAAAACTCTAATGCGAGGCGCCCATAAAAACTTAAATGTGAGGCGCCCAAAGCACCTAATTGTGTGAAACCATAAACAAATTGTTTAGCCACGATATCTTTATTAGTAGCATGAGTGATATAATACAAATATGTTTCATGAATTTTAATGAAATTTTAAAATTAGTCTTTTTACAACTATTATTTGAAAAAGTAGAAAACATTTCTTTATTTGCTTTACTTTCGAGTTTGCCCACACAAAAACAGTATGATCAAAGTACCTAAATAAAATAACATTTTATTTGAATTTACTAATAAAGGATTGTTTTTTATACCACAGCAAATACATTCACATAATTTCAGAGTTGTTGGGGACCACAATCTGTGCTCGGGCCCCTATGCCTTGCATGCCAAATCACGATGGCGCTGGTCCAAGTACTTCTGTTTTGAGGATGGCCTTATATATATATATATATATATATATATATATATATATATATATATATATATATATATATAAGTATCTAACTACTTATATAACTCGCTCCAGAATATTGATTTAGTTCCTCGAGCTATTCGCTCATATTTTTGTTTACTTAAAAAAAATATCTGCATTGTTATTATAAAATATAAATATGTGTTTTATACACACGCACACACACGTGCACAGAAACTAACACACACGTATCCACGTATACTAACCCATACAAATACACTCATTTTCTACACAGATACTTTAACCTACACACATATACTCACACCTACACAAACACGTTCACGAACCCATACAGACACTTGCATATACATACACACATGTGCACACATAAACATACATACACGAACACAATACATACACACACTTACATATACACGTGCTTACACATACACTCACATGTACACACACGTACACACACACGCACATACACAAATAAAATACACACACACACATATACACATACACAAATAGAACACACACACACATACATAAATAAAACACACACACATACACAAATAGAACACACACACACATACACAAATAGAACACACACACACACACATATATACAAATAAAATACACACACACACATACACAAATAAAACACACACACGTACATGCACTGTAAAATATTTTTAAAAAGTTGAAACGAATAACTAATCCTCTAAACTCTTTTATTTTTTAAAAATTTTAAATCAAATTTGAACGGTTTTTTTTTTAGCACAAATTTTTTTTTTTAAACTTTGAAACAAGGTTATTTTTTTTTTCGGTGATATTTCATACCAGTTGCTATTTTTCATAACGAACAGTAAAAGCTGATAACGAACAGTAAAAGATGATAACGAACAGTAAAAGCTGATAACGAACAGTAAAAGCTGATAACGAACAGTAAAAGCTGATAACCAAGGAAAATAAAAAAAACAATAATAAAACATGAAACCTTTATATTTTTTTTCAAATAAGCTTTCATAATATTGTAAACAAGTAATTCATGATATCATATAAATATTTAAATAAATTATCGTTCCTAAAATATAATCATGTGTACCCATCTCGGTATACATATTTTTTTTTATTCACTGCTACCTATCAACATATTTTGTTCAGTATATCGTAATCACCCACGCTTTTTATTTTAATAATTCTAATGTATATAAATATTAGTGAGATGTACATGTAATAGCTTAGTTTTTTATGTTTATAAATATATATATATATACATGTGATACTTTTTAAATTGTGAAATAATTAAACTTGATATTGTTGCACTCTTTCACTTCATTTGGACAAGTCCATTATATGACTAAAAAAAAGATTCAAATTTTTTTTTTAGATACAAGATAATCTCTATGAGAATTTTTTTCCAAGTATAAATAGTAACTCTCTTTGTTGTTCTACAGAACATTAATTCTACAAATTTATTAAAATCATGTATGACCCAGTAGAATCTTCTGGTTTTCCACCTTTTAGCATTGCCCCTTAATAAGAACATGTATAAAAGTGAATTTAATAAATTTAAAAACAAAACCACAAAGCCGCAAATGTATAAAAGGGAGTTAATAAATTTAAAGACAAAACCACAAAGCCGCAAATGTATCAAAGTGAGTTAATAAATTTAAAGACAAAACCACACAGCCGCAAACCCACAGAAAGTGTTAACTAATAACAAAATAAAAAAGCTTATAACTATTGGAAAGTCAATCTGATTGAGAATTGGGTTCTTGTTGGTTTCTCTCCTGGTGGTGATCTACACATTCACATGAACCCATTGAATACACGGGATTACCGGACAACGATGTTGGGCTGACAAAGGGAGCTTCATGTATCATCTCTTGCATCGCTCGAGGAGAGTCTTGCAGAGGATGGCAAGATGTTGCACATGGTGTTCCCCTCGTTGACATCAGGATGAGTGTATGCATTTGAGATGTGAGTGAGCGTGGTGAGTGGTCGGTATGCCGCTTGTGTAACCATGTCATCACCTCTTTCTAAATATGTCTCGCCATGTTCATGAGTATCAACTGCCTCATCATAGGTTCGAGAAATCTCCGGGACAAACGGACACATATTATCTGAATTATCTATGGGTGGTGATGAAAATGGTTCACCGGGATCACAGAAGTCAAACCCTTCTGAGTTATTGAAGTTGTTGTCACTGAAAACAGATACTCCGCCCTCTTCAGTTAACTGTCTAAGTAAGACGGGTGGCAGAAGGTCACTGAAGTCTGATGTTTGTGGTGAACAATTGAATGTGGGTACATATGAGTGAGCTAATTCTCCCATGACGTTTTCTGGGCTGCCTTCCAAGATGTTGCTATGCGATAAATCTTCATTGACATCTCTGTAGTTGAGTACATCCAGATGTATTGATCTACTGATAGAATCATCATCAGATGGATCTAAGACCTCCCAGCTGATGTCTGTGGTGGATGTGTCCATGACTGTTTTGGGCAGACCATCTCTAGTTTCGTTAACAATTGATGGATTTTTAACTTGACGACTGGAACAATTCTCGGTTTGGTTTATACTTGATGGGCTGTTCACTAAATGACTGGATATATTTTCAACGTTTTTAATATCAGATGGGTTGTTCACTAAATGACTGGATATATTTTCAACGTTTTTAATATCAGATGGGTTGTTCATATAAGGACTGGAAAAAATATCGTTTTTATCGTCATTTACAGATGGATTGTTAACTTGAGGACTGGATAAATTTTCGTTTGGGTCAATGACAGGATTGTTTTCATGGGGAGTGGATACATTTTCGTCTTTGTCATTAATAACAGATGGATTGTTCACATGGGGACTTGATAATTTCTCATTTTTGTCATCAATGACAGATGGATTGTTCACATGGGGACTGGATAATTTCTCATTTTTGTCATCAATGACAGATGGATTGTTCACATGGGGACTGGATAATTTCTCATTTTTGTCATCAATGTCAGACGGATTGTTCACATGGGGACTGGATAATTTCTCATTTTTGTCATTAATGACAGATGGATTGTTCACAAGTGGACTGGATACATTTTCAACTCTGTCAATGAATGATAAGTTGGTCAACTTTCTGTCAGAGACTTCTACAGATGGATGCCCATAAAGTTGACAATTTTGGTCAAGTGATGAAATGTCTGTGCTGTTTATCTTCTCAAACGAGTTGCTGCTGATGGGCGTGAGATTTGAAAGCAGTGGAAATTCTGCTTTAATATCCTTCAGTCGTTTGAGTCTTACTTCATTCAAGTGACCAAGCTCTTTCGACCAGACACTAATATCACTCACATCTCTGATGTTTCGACACATTGGACATGACCTCAATAGAAAAGAAAGGAAAGTTTCATAGCTGTAATGTTCATACTGAGGGTTTTTTAAATATTCAAGAAATTCTCTGTGTTCTGACAGGAGAGAACTTGGAGATTTGGTCAGATTTTTTCTGAGGAGTACATCGTTCAGAAATTGATTTTCCACGACATGAGCAAACAGATTTCTCTTGTAGTGATTGAATCTGTCTTCGGAGTTCTGCAGGTGTAGAAACAAACTGTGCTCGTAGGCGGACATCAGGTAGTGGTGACCATCGTCGCTCAGGTAGTTTTTCGACTGTCCACCCAGGTCAATGAGCTTGTCTATGTAGTCTTCCACAGAAGTGCTCGCAGTTGACTGACCTTGATTTAGCACCAGCCTGTGGTGGACCAAGGACATGTTAATTTTCAGACGAAAATCGTGGTTTTGTGTCGTCCTCTGTATTATGTGATCAGCCTGAAGTGTGACGTCGAAGGCGGCCTGGAAATCGTTCCTGGGGAAACACAGACTTACGTTCAGTGCTTTATTATTAAATTCACTGTTAAAAGGGGGCCAAAGAGTCATCGTGCATTAAAAAGTGATTTTGAACAACAGCTTTTTGTTTAGCCTACATGAAGAGCTTATACATGTTGCCATAAAGGTAAACTTAACATTAAAATAAATATACCATGAATGTAAAATAATCTAGAAATACGATTGGTTAAGTTTACTTGTCTATTTTCTAATATCAACAAATCAACAAATATTGTTAAGTTAAATATCGTGCAATGTGTATTTAATTATTTAGCAATTTAGTTAGATATTGTGCAACTTGTATTTAATTATTTAGCAATCAAACCTATATATATATATATATATATATATATATATATATATATATATATATATATATATATATATATAGTTATAGTTATATTTAAAATTATACATTAGAACTTACTGTTTGACTTTTACTTCACTCAGATGGGTTAGGGTCAGTGCAGTATAGTACTGGTACCAACCGGTTTCTCGCAATATAGCAAGAGATTTTAGTAGATATTTCTCGCCTTCATCTGAGGGATTAAAAGATATATGCATTCCATAATAATAAATATCCATTTTAATTATTTGATTTTCTGTCTATAAAAAAAAAGACACACAATAATAATTCGTACTGAATATATTTTTTAAAGAAACATAACTTAAGGTCATAAAATGTATAAAATAAACATTTAGTAATGTAATATTGTTTCATTGTTGACCTGGATTTCCTTTACGACACAGTATCATGGCCATATTGTTCATGGTCGCCAGCATAGACTGGGGGCAGATTCTCTCAAGGTGCTTTCTTTCTTGGTACGACTTATTGTACCAGAAGAAAGCTTCGTTCATATCTTTTGTACCTGAGAAAAATGACCACGAAAGAAATGGAGATTTATCGAGCTAATATTTAAGCCATGCTGAAACAGTTGTCGTGAGTCATGTGAAAATGTCCTGATTGAATCCTTATAAATTATGATAACCGTCAAGGGATGAAGTTTATATAAAAAAACGGTCGCTTGGGAAATTTTTTTTTTCTATGTTCAAATAGTTTTACTTCACACCAGGCCCGTAGCCAGGTCAAAGTCAGGGGGGGGGGCACCAATACCCACCAAGGGAGGCAATTTTACTTTTTCTTTATTTTTTCCTCTTTTCTTCTTTTTTAAGCGGGTGGGGGGGCACTTCAACCGAGCGGGGGGGGGCACGCCCCGCAGTGCCCCCCCCCTTGGCTACGGGGCTGCTTCACACAACAGAAAGCTGGGTGTTTCAAGCAGCTTAGTCTCATGTATGTAGTCCTGGTTTAAACTCGGAACTTTCAGCCGCAACACCAACCCGCCCAATTTAAAAAAAAAAAAAAAAAAGAAACGCCATTTTGTTTTGTTACCAATTAAAAAAAAAGGACATTATTTTAGTTTTGTAAAACTAAAAACTACCTCGCTGTATTGTAAGTCCGATGCCGTTCAAAACGACTGCATAGTCTGGATGGTTCTCGTATCTTTCTGGAATGTCGTGGAACAACTCCATGAGCTTCTCTTTGGCTACCGTGTTATTCCCTGATCAGAAATACATCGGCCGTCAGACTAGACGCACACATGCATTCCTTTACTAAACATTTGTCATTTAACAGCAATATGGAGGGCCCCCCTACCTGGTATAGTTAGTTTGATAAGTAAGGGGCTGTCCATTAATTACGTCAACAAATTAGGGGGGAGGGGGGGGTCAGAAAATTTTTGACAATTGTTGACAAGGGGGAGGGGGGGAGGTCAAGAAAAGTTGACGTCAACAATGTTACATTTTTAAATTTAATATAATTACTTAATAAATAGGAAAATTAAGCAGCGTTTGTAGTCCTGTGTTACACATCCTACTAACATTCAGTAATTTAATTAAACTAACTATATTCCTGCTAATTTTGCCACATAAACATTTTGGAAGCCACCTTTTTTTTTTGGGGGGGGGGGTTAATCAAATGTTGACGTAATTTTACAGGGGGGGGGTCTCTGGAAGTTTGACAAGTTGTTGACGAGGGGGAGGGGGGAGAGGTAAAATTCGCCAAAAATTTGTTGACATAAATAATGGACAGCCCCTAAAAGGCGAATTAGCATGAGGTCTCTTTACAATGGGACCCTTTTGTGGAAATACCCGGATGAGACCATGTGTTAAGATGTCGTTGCATTAATAACATATATGCCACAAATACAAATATGTGTAACTTTATAATAATACGCTATCCGACAAATAACGTTCTAGTGAAGTGTTCTGGTTTTCAAAATGAAAAGTAGAGAGTTTTTCATTCATAACAAATGTATGATATGTACACTAACATATAGGGCCGGATTAAGGGTTCTGTAGGGCTAGGGCTTATTACCAAAAATAAACAGACCTGATTTTTTAAAATAAAAATGCATCACTAGTAAGATGTGCTATACACTTGCACCCGTTAAATGTACTATGCACTTCGACTATACACCAGTGAAATGTACTATGCACTTCAACTATGCACCTGTGAAATGTACTATGTACTTTGACAATACACCCGTGAAATGTACTATGCACTTCAACTATGCACCTGTGAAATGTACTATGCACTTCGACAATACTGGACAACACTCCTGTTTGCAGGATATGCTAAAAGTGAATATGCTGTATTAAGTTAGGAGTGAATTATCCCAGAAAATTCTAATAGCCTGGTAAACCTTTAAAAAATAAAATTCTCATAATATTCCATAAATAGGCCAATGTAATTACATCTACAGGTTCACGACAACCTCAAAGTTGAACTATGCCCTAGCTTTTATTGATTAATCTGGTCCTGCTAAAATATTTAGACGATTTTTACCCTTTGAATTTCTTGGCAGGCAATGGTACACAAATTTAAATTTTATACATATTTAAGTTAAAGTAAAACATAAAATGACGTCATTTCCATCCCTCCAACCAGTGAATATTAAAGGAATGATCTCTTGTATCTCTGACGCGATGTTGTCTTCTTCTTTTTGTAGGTCGGTGACGTGCAGAGTTTCATCCGTCTCTAGGAAACCTTGACACCCAACTTCCTGTTTGGCTTTTTTGAAGAACCTAATAACACGAGAGTAATGATATACGTGTCAATAACTGTAAAAATGACGCAATGAAGCAAGGATACAAAAGATGCATTGAGAAACTTGGATGGTAGGCGCTGTATAGGTTGAAAGAATAGACAAAGAACAAGTTACTTTTAAATTTAAAGTCGGATGACCTTGATCTAGATTGTGCGACTAGGTCACCTGATACTTACTCCAGTGACTGGACATGGTCACCCAGCTTCTCCAGGGCTTGTGCTTTTTTCCTTAGGGCAGTTTTATAGAAGAAATCAGGCCCTGGACGTTTAAGAGTTGTAATGGCCGAGTCCAGGTGGCTCAGAGCCTGCGACCAGTCTATATCTGATATGAACGAATAGGTCATTGCGTTCAATAATTTCATATTCACAGTTCATTGATTTTAGTATTTGTTTATACCTAGGCTTTGAGAAAATAATTATCCATCCATCCATCCATCTATCTATCTATCTATCTATCTATCTATCTATCTATCTATCTATCTATCTATCTATCTATCTATCTATCTATCTATCTATCTATCTATCTCTCTGTCTGTCTGTCTGTCTACTTATATATTTATTTATGTCGTTATCTATATACTTCACTAATCTAAATGTTAATCTGTTTGACCAAGCATCTATCTATTCCCTGTATCTACATCCCTGTCTGTCTATCTATCCTTTTATCAATCCATGTAACGTTATTAAGGATGATTGATTACTGTATTTCTGTTACTCCTTCAGACACCTGACAATATAACTAAGTATGATATTGAAAAGTGCGCTAGTGTATGTTCTGCAGTCATATGACTGATCACCTTTGCTAGAAACAATGGCCTGAGCTAGACACACTTCCATGACGCCCGCCTGACTGGGCGACCCGATCATCTTGGCGACGTGGTACAACGTAGAGTAAAACTGTCTGGATTCGTTGGGGTAGCAGGACGTTATGAGGTTTCTGCCCATGACTGCAACCTTGTGATTGAAGGAAAAAAAAAGGGAAAAAATCGGAAGTTTAAATAAATTACAGCGGCAGCTCTCAAAGTGTGCGTCTCAGGGGCGTAGCGTGGGTATCGGCCGCCCAGGGCGGAAGACGATTTTGACGCCCTCTCATTTAGGTATTTCAATTTAATCTATACGTTTTTGTCGCCCCCCTCCTAAAAAGTAATAAAAAGTGCCGCCCGGTGCGGACTGCACCCACCCACCCCCCCCCCCCCCACCTAGGTACGCCACTGGTGGGTCTCGATCCAGTGGTGTGCCGCGACTACATTTTAATTTATATTTCAAAGAAAACTGAAGCTCAGAGCTAAGATTTTTGGAGTTCAAAAAAAAAAGGATGCATTGCAATATAAATAAACAAAAGCTGGCACAGTTCAACTGGACGAGTTCCTCATAGCCAATGGAGAGAGTTTAACTTAGAAACTATCAATCTATCAATCTAAACAATATATCAGCCTAACAATCTATCAATCTATCAATCTAACAATCTAACAATCTATCAATCTAACAATCTAACAATCTAACAATCTATCAATCTAAACAATCTATCATTCTATCAATCTAACAATCTATCAATCTATCAATCTAACAATCTATCAGTCTAACAATCTATCAATCTAACAATCTAACAATCTATCAATCTAACAATCTAACAATCTAACAATCTATCGATCTAACAATATATCATTCTATCAATTTAACAATCTATCAATCTAACAATCTATCAATCTAACAATCATTGAATAAAAACCACCACAATGTATTAAAGAGTTGAAACAAAAACAGTAATGCACCATGGACAACCATTATACCCTCTCACACAAACACGCAATCACACACACACACACAAACACATACACACAAACACACACAGAACACACAAATCAAAACCAAATTCAAACACACACACACACAAACAAACACACAGACACACACACACAAACACACAAATCACTACCAAATTCAAACACAGACACACAAACACACACACAAACAAACACACAGACACACACACACACAAACACACACAGAACATACAAATCACAACCAAATTCAAACACACACACAAACAAACACACAGACACACACACAAACACATTCCCAAACACACAGAAACAAACACACACACTCACAAAGCGAGAGATGAAATATATCACACGTGTAATGTGTTAAATACAATTATTTATATACAGTCGTCTATATTTACGTAAATAACTAAACTTGAAACTGGTTCCAAAACTACTGTAACCACTGCCTTTATCTCGGCCATATTTATGCCCCTTTCTTCAAAAAAAAAATTTTTTTTTACACAGAAACTAGCAATACAATTGTAAAAGTAGTTTTCTATGGGGCCCCAAAAAGAGGGTCTATGTATTGTACTCAATGAACTGCGCATATCAATGAACTTCTACTCATTACTAGCTTTTAAAAAAATCAATAAACCAAACGGACTTAACCCATCCGGATATTTTCCTTCTTACTACAAGTTATTTCCCGTGGATAATAAGATATGATTACGTTTAAGATATACGAAAAGGACACATCATGAGAACAAAATTTTACTTTGAGCAAAGATGTGTAGCTTCGACAATGTATGGCCGTTTTTAGCAGATCTTGAATGACTGGCCATTCCTGGGCATGACAGCCATAGAGCTGACCTTTTCGGCCATTTTTCCTCATGTTCTCTTCTGTTTTGATTATCACGTGACACATGAAATTTCTGGAACTGTAAAAAACAGACCTTAAAATATGAGCATTTTGTTTTAAATATCATACAAGAATTAATTAATGCATTGCATAGTAAATAAAAAAAAAGTTCGTTTAGCCCTTAGTGGGTCATTGGGGTAGATGACGTGTAGAATTCATCTAGTCCTGTGTGGCTAGAACAATGCCCCAACTGCAGTCAGGTACCCATTTAAAGCTGAATGGGCTTGGGGGGGTGATTTTAAACAACTTTCAACAGGGTTTGGAAAAGTTGTTTCTTTTGGTTCTCGTCGAGGATCGAACTCGAGACTCTCAGGTAGACATTCCAGTACTCTACAAACCTCTGCCACCCGTCCCTCATAGCATAGCAAGTTAAAGAAAACTGCTTTCTAAATATGCATATACACACAAAGGCATGAGCGAGCACAGACAAGCACACACACACACAAAAGATTGGGCACCACTGTTCGAAACTAAATTCTCGAATATAATCGTCGAGCCGTTCTTAGCTTTTTTGGAGCCCTAGGCACATACTTAGATACATGGGAGCTATAGGCTCAGACTTAGATATAGAAGTTCCTGTCAAAGGCTCCTGATAACATCTAAGCTTCAAATTTAATTGGCCCTGTTTTATAGAAGGGGGCTCTCTTGGATTTAGACAAGAGTAGCACTAGGCGTTGCCTTGTTTGCCTTTCCATAAGAACGGTTCTGATAAATGGGCTTTACAGTTGGTCAGGTTTCAGTTTTCACTTACCCGCTAACGTCTTCTTCCGTGAAATGCATCCTGACCCGTGGCCAGTGCTTGTGAATATAGTAGACGATCAGCGGATGGACAGCTAGCTGGTCAGTCCCCGGAACTTCCCTAATCACGTAGTTGTCTTTCAGTTTTGTGAGTCTAAAAAACCAGGCGGTGGGGCTTTCATATGGGTAGAGGCTTCTGAAGCTTGCCCACAGTTGACCTGATAATATTTTCAAAAAGATTATTTTTTAGGCAGCCTGTATATGAAATCGGTTATAAATGAATGCCAATACAGACTCCAGGACTAGTCCCATTCATGTGTGTGGGTGGGGGGTAGTCTGACATTTGTCGACGATCCTGAAGTTTTGGGCGCCCCCCTCTTCCGGGCCTTTCATAATTACGTATCAATGACTTGGTAATTGAGGAAAGGGCACCAATTTTCATAAATCGCATGGAAAAAGAAGACTATCCGGCGGTGATCCTTCATAGGCACAAACATGTAATTAATATACAAACGGCATTAAACATTTTAAGATTGTCTCCATTAAATTTGAAACATTAACAGAAGACAAGCTAATTCCGTCTATTTCAAATGGTTAATTCAGTAGTATTGTCTTATATCATACATTCCCAACTCAGTAATTTCATTAACAAATGTCTTTTTTTTTAAATTTTAATTACCTTCCGTAAATGAGCTTTGGCCTTGGCATGCGAGTAGGTCTATATCTTTCTGCGTCACCCAGCTTTTGACGTCATCAATTCTTGCGTTGAACAGCCGGCAGTAGAATTCTGCATCCCATGATATTATTTCCTCCAGCGAGCCCGGGTACCGAGACTGTAAAAGCCTCAACGATTGGACGTTGTCTCTGTCACTGAGATATCTCTGAGACAGTTGAATGACAGCCTCGGGTAGACACAGCGCCGTCTGGCAAACGTAGACGTAGTCCATGACATTGACACCCGGGGCGTGACGCTGTAACAGACAGTGAATGTCTATCGGATCGGTCAGCATGCCTATCTCGACGCATTTTGTGTGGCGCCCGGAGATTTGAAACTTTTTATAGGTCGTCATGACTACGCCTACTTTAAGGTCAGCTAAGCCTGTCAGCAACGTGAGGAAACGGAGATGCCTTTGTGGTGAATTTAAACCTTCACATTTGTGAAAAATGAACACATGACTTCGATCTGACCTTTGACTTACAATTGACTGGACCGTCAACAAGATGTCGTCCATAGTGAAACTTCTTTCATCGTCATCTCTACCAAACTGGTCATTTGTCAATACAGCCATGATAGTGATAAACACATCTACCATGCTGTCCAAGTTCCTACACAAGATATGGTGACATGTAATTTGCCGTTGTTTCAATGCACTCATGTCTTTAACCACCTGTTAAAATATATTATACATAATTTTGATATACAGTTTTTCAAAAATTATTTTGATATATATATATATATAGGTTCGGCACAGTCTTCTGATATCATAATGAGCAATTATAATAGTTACCCACCTGATATACAAGTGTTGATTTGCCCACCATTGGTGGACCACAGACCTGGACCACTGTTCCTGGTTCTATCACCGACATAATGTGTGTCTTCTCCGATTGTCTAAAACTGTCAATTCTCTGAATCCACTTCTGCATTGTATTTTTATTTCTAACACACTTTCAATAAAACATAATAAAAAAAATAATATCTTTTCTGTGTGAATGTATTAGTCCCTATACAAACGTTTCAAAAGATTAACAAAACATACCGAGTGACTGGCTTAGTTACGGATGATTTGTTTGAAAATCTAAATGTAACTCTAAGCTATTTTATTTAAATCTCTTCAAGATCCAACAAGTGTACAACAATTGATGGGAAGCAGACATCTCAATGTTTAGATTTGCAAGCCAAAGTCTAATATAACACTTAATGATGTTCTTAGAATCTGAACAATGTGTGCTGTCGTCATCAATGTGTTCAATAATGGGGGTTATGTTTATTTTATTGTAGGTAAATATACAGAAGACCGGGAAGTGAATGGTTTGGATGATGACATTTATTTTCAGCATCAGCATAATTATGTTATATATATATATATTCATGACTTTTTATGCTAATTTAAAATCATTATACAAAATATTAATGTATCCGAAAAGTTGAATTGAATGCATGCGAGGAATTGTAAATTTAATTTAAAAAGATAACTCAACAGCTTTAAATATATTTAATAAATAGTATGTAAAGTTCCCTTAGCCCTAACGGGCCATCAGGGCAGATGAAGTGTAGAATTCATCTGTTTATATAACCTCGGCATATGAAGGGATTGTGTGGTTGGCACAACGCCCAGCCACCTTTACTTCCCAAACTTAAGTCAGGTACTCATTTAAAAATGGATGGACTTTGCAACAAATTTTAACTGGAAAAATTCCATGGGCCTCACCGAGGATCGAACACAGGACTCTCAGGTCGACAGTCAAGTATCTACACCACTCGGCCATAAATAAAGTAGTACAAGGCTACATATTCTTAACATTTCACAAATACCGATTTCTTTAAATATTTTACGAAAGTAATTTTTTAAATAATTGATACATTTTTTTTAGCTAAGCTCTACACGTAAATGTATGTGTTTTTTTTCCTGTTTGGTAGGCTATGTGTCTAAGTAAAGTAATTGAACATAACTACGTGATAACATTTAATAATTGAATATTAATTCCACATTTAAAGTACAGTTGTACTTTTATTCATCGGTAACTTTGTCAGTGAAATAAGACAGAACAAATTCCAAAACAAACAAAAAACAGCTGAATGAAACATAGCACTGTACCTTTTTTTTCTAAATAAACTTAACAAAAATCACCAGAAAACATATGGATTCACTAAAGAATATTTCACACGACCTTCAAAAACAGGTTACATTGCTCAACATGTTACATCCATTTAATTACATCCATAGATGATCTGCATGGAGCCAACACGTATATTTTCCCGAGAAAACTGAATTTGTAATAATTAGAACACTACACACATGTGCTGTGCGCTGTAAACCAAAGCAGCGAGCATCGTAGTGTTATTATCACCCAGAATAAAACTCACTCACCTGCGCTGCCAACTTCAACCATTTATATTCAGATCCAGATATTGTTTTAGTCATCCATATTTATATATAATGCTATCTATAAAATAGATCTCATTTTTCCCCTTTTAGTGAGGTAAGCATTATAAAACGTTTTCTATAGATATAAATAATCAATTGCTGGATATATTTTTGAAGGAAAAGTTGGCAGCCGTGCTAGTGAATATGACTCTCGGCGGACTAGGCCGAGCTGTTACAATGTCCACCAGCTTCATGGTACATGGGTTTAAAGGTGGCCTCAATTGACGACCATCTTCGTTAACGACAAGTAGCTTGGATAACGACGCTCTTTTTAATTTATATTAATTTCAATAAATATTTTAAGTATTAAGGAATTTTTTTTCCCATTTCAAAGAATAAATTATGATTATGAATAAAAACAAAAGTACAATGAAATTTATGTATAAAAGAAATCTTTATATAAAAATATAACTGCTGTCATATATACAAAACAACAAAACTGACAGAAAGTCTGACTGATTTAAAGCTTATAAAAAATATGTATTTTTTTAAGTAAATGATGTTCATCTGGTAACAAAAATATACCGTAATCCATTTTTTTATGACTAAATTATGTTTCATATTTAATGAAAGGTTGAAGTTTTATGAATCATTTATAGCCTTGTGAGCAAAACGTAGTGTCTCATTTAATTAGTAAATGTATATCTGTAAATAATTATAATCGAAGCGCCAAAAACAGAACAATTGCCACATATAAATGATGTCTAAAAACATAAAGTACACATGATAGAATACCACCTTAAAAAAAATAATTTCTACAGCCTTTTGAACACATAATATGTATCTGAAAAAAAAAAATCATATTATAGGTAAAGCATATCAGCCACATTGACTTTATTTGGTGTCACACATATAGTTTTGAAATTAGTTGTTTTTTCTTTCTCAGACAAGAATATCCGGCTTAGACAAATAGAAAATAAAATATTATATGGCGAATGAGGTACTTTAGGGTGGATTATAAATGATCGCCCATGGCCTGTTTGTGGGGGGGGGGGGGGAGAGATCTCTAACTAAACTTTTGTTTATAAATGCTTACTCTCTGATTCCAGAAATCGCTCTATAAGGTTGAATTTTATTTTGTATGGTAGATTTTGTAATATAACTTGTTTATTTTATTTTATTGGCTAATTCTGAGATATATGAAGCTATTTCCTGAAAAATGTAGGCTACTTTTACATTTAGTTTTTACAACTTTTGGCATAGAAAATGTCGCCTGAATTTCATTAAATAGTATCAGATGTAAAAAAAAATAGATTTAATTCAAATCGATCGATCCTCGAATATTTGAAGATTATCTTAAAGAATTGATATCCCAATATACTTCCCTATTTCTTTACGTTCAGGGGAAGGGTTATTGTTGTGTCGTGTGGTGATGCGATCGACTGTCAATCTGAGTGTCCCTGGTTGGATCTCCGGTGAGATCCAATAGATTTTTTCAGGTCATGGATTAAGTCCCCATTATATCTCCCGTGGTGCCTCCATGGCCATTATTACACTATCGGCTATGGTGGGGATGAAAGAAGGGCACAGTAAAAACTGTCCCATTAGTGGTTTATAGGATCAAATAGTTTCATCTTATCCCCTCATGGACTTCACACACACACATACTTTCAGGAGCTTCACACAAATATATACTTTCAGGAACTTCACACACACACATACTTTCAGGGACTTCACACACACATATACTTTCAGGGACTTCACACACACATATACTTTCAGGGACTTCACACACATATATACTTTCAGGGACTTCACACACACATATATACTTTCAGGGACTTCACACACACATATACTTTTAGGGACTTCACACACACATATACTTTCAGGGACTTCACACACACATATACTTTCAGGGACTTCACACACACACGCATACTTTCTAGGACTTCAACACACACATATGCTTCACCTCTGTCTTTCCTTTCCCCTTCCCCCCTCCACATTCCCCTCTACACACACTCTGGCACACTATCGTCATTACTGACAAATTCCTGGAATTAGAAGAAACACAGTTTACAGGTATACATGCTAATTTTAGACAAATAAATTCTCCCGTTAAAAAAATTAAAATAGTTTTACTAGATAAATAAATGAAAGCAATTCCCCGCTTATTGCACCCAATAGAAACGTAAACAAAAATAGTGTAATAAAATGATGTTTATTTTTCTTATATACGTTGTTTACATTTAAAGGACTACAAGTATGTGTGTGTGTCACGTGATGAAGGGCTGACAACTTCGATTACTTTGTTTTATACACCGTATATCGATTAGCCGTGAAGTATTTTACAATTGTAATTTAAAACTAATGATCAGATTACGTCCAATACCAAGTATTTAAATTTGTCGATATCTCCAGACAAATTCATGACGACCAGGGTTCGTTTGTCCTCAATCCCATAAAAAGGTACCGGATTTGTTGAATCAAAAATAAAAAAAAATAATACTCGACATAAGTTTTGAAAGCGACTTTCATTTCCAAAGCTCTGGGCTTCACTCCCCCCCCCCCCACCCCTTCGTTCAAATCCAGTAGATGGTAAACTTGTTTGCTGTATGGTTTCAAATCACCGGGAGATTAAAAAAATAGACGACTATACACACTATTTTCAAACTTTACTATTGTAAAGCATTTGGTAGTGCTGGGTTATAAGTCTCCTTTTGTTTGAAACATATAGGTGGAGTTGACATGGTTGGTGAGGTTGATATATTGTAATAGTATGAGACGTGCACCAGTGATATTTCAGTTCTAAAAATAATTTCAATTCTTATTTTTATTCTATTCGCTGTAATTAATTTCTATTCTTATTCTTATTCAAGTTCTGAAATAATTTCAATTCTTATTCTTATTCAAGTTCTGAAATGATTTCAATTCTTATTCTTATTCAAATTCTGAAATTATTTTAAATTATTATTCTGATTCAAGTTCTGAAATATTTTCAATTGTTATTTTCATAATCGAGGGTCAAACAGTCGAACTTCACGAATTTGAATATTCATAACAACTTTATTTCAATAAAACACTTTATAGCTATCATATAGATAGTTGCTGCTATCGAGTATCAACTATCAAATTCTACATTTTTACAATCAACATTATCTACATAAGAAATTAAAAATGAGTCAGCTGGTCATCAGACACTATGTTCCAACAGTTTGAGTTTTGAGTTATCAGTGATAAAATAAGAACAAGCTTATCACAGTTGAGCAATGTTCTTGTTTAATTTAAAAAATACCCTCATTTCAAGGGATTTTTGCATTCTACTTCGCCTCCCAGTGGTTAACAGAGAAAAGATTCGTTCTACGTATGCCTGCGAAGCAGGTGCCGTTAACAAATCCTCAGCGATTTTTGACAGTTTGCTGTAAGTTGCTTTTCTGTTGTGCCAGAATACCACAGAATCCGTTGTCGTTGTACAAGTATTCCTGTCTGTAGTGTCTGTTATATACAGATTCAATAGACATTGTACAGTGTCCTGACTTCTAGATGCAGTTGGTGATGAAGTTGTGGCATTTTCAACAAGCCGGGTAGCGAGAAACTTGAACCTTTGCTGTGCTGGAGGAGGTGAAGATAAACCAGGTTCCAATGGAATCTCAGATGAAGATGAGGATGACTCTGAACCAATTAGTGTATAGATGATCATTTTTGCAGCATTTAAAAGTGGTGACAAGTCGGGTGAGAAAAGAACATCAGCAAGGCTAGGATCAAGTAGGCATGCAGAAGCAGGCAAAGGATTAAAACTGATACATTCTGGATTAAAACTGAATTCAAATCTGCTTCTAAAATCACGCAGAAGCTTGCTTGTTAGGATCTTCGGTGCTGGGGACTGTTCAAGATGACATTCCAGATTTACCAGCGATGGGATGATAGTAGACAGTGATTGGGTGTCGGACTGCAGAATATCCGTCTGTACCGCAAATGGTTCCACCAGGGTGACAACCTCTTCAAGCCTCAGCCATTCACTTGGAAGCAAGGAATCCATGCCTGCAATATGCCAGAAAGATAAAACTTCAATGGGAGATTACCCAAAAGAAAGTCTGTTACCCAGTTTGTCAAGCATAAATTTTAGTTTAAAACTTGAAATCACAATGACGGTATTTACAAAATGTCAGAACAAACAAAAAAGACAGAAGTTACAGAACAAACAAAAAAGACAGAAGTTACAGAACAAACAAAAAAGACAGAAGTTACAGAACAAACAAAATTAATATTACACAAAGAATTACAAGATACATTCCTTACCAAGGCCAGTCAGAATCTCATTAACTGCGTTCTTGATTGTGATTAAACGTTTGATCATGGTATAGGTGCTGCTCCACATTGTGACACAGTCAGAAATAACTGTTTTTCCACAAATCTTTATTAACTTCTCTGTAGCAGCACCTGATTTTCTGATGCGAATGACTGGATTACGAGTCTTGGCTAGCAGGACATCGTAATGGCTGTAAACTGGTTTGATTATGAGCTGTAAAGTATGTGCCAAACATGCCAGCCGTCTTAGCGGCACGTGTTCTGGAAGATCAAGTTTGTCTTACTCGTTTATATTCTCAGGAGCATTGCCATCATCACAATCTGAACTTTCTGAAGTGTTACTGGTTTCAACTTCTTCATCCTCATCGTCGCTTTCTGACACTTGATTATCATTTTGTTCCTGAAATAAGACGAACATATAACCTTGAACAATTATCTACAATTTACTATGAACCCAGATTTTTTTCCATTTCATCAGTTCAATAATCAATACTGAAATTTTTGTGAGTAAATTGACCACGAAAACAAAAGAGTCTATCACCAAAAGAAGAAGTACTTTACCACTTAAGCTGATCTCAAAATTTATAAACACAAAGACAAAAGTCCACAATTATTCGGAAATGGAAATGAAGTAAAATGCCGCATTACCTGGTGCTTCTTTTGCAATATGGTAACAGCATTTACTATATTTGTTTCATTATCGCATATGACCAATAAAACTTTCTCAGGAGCTATATTCCATAATGTGAGACTGCTGTCAAGACATGCTGCCAGTCTTTCACCGGTGTGAGGATGTTCAATCTCGGTCAAATTAAAAAAAAGCATGAATCGGAGTAGACGTTTCTGGGTCAAAACAACCTGCTGAAATTCCAACGAATGAAGATGACAATCCTGGCTTCGACCATCCATCTAGGCATATGGTTATCCAGCGTGCTCGATCATGTAAGGCCCTTATGCTAACCGACTTCAGAGTGAACTGTTCAGTAAATTTCTTGTTCATTGTCGACGACGCTAGAAAGCAATAAACACAAATATCTTAAAGAACAGTGGTGGCTAATATTGTGACATTGTTTATTTGACAAAGTCCATAGTTAACTTTTAAAAAATTGCAGCCAAGCCAGAAACTAAGATATGTATAAGATATAAGCTATGTATAAAGCTGTTCATAAAGAATATGAAATTATGAATTTATGAACTGCTAAGTACTTAACACTTAAAAAACTAACCAGGAAGAAGGAACTTTGGATCAAGTGTTTTAATCATGTGTCTGAATGACGGCTTGTCAACCACTGTGACCGGATAGCAGGTGTCTATCAACATGTCCAGCACACTGGACAAACGCTGTTGATACTCCTGCGACTCTGTTGACCAGGATACGATTTTACGTTGAACGCAATCAGCCAATGTCTGAGTCGCATTTTTGCAGACCGTCGTTTTCTTTGGTTTTGTCTTTAATGATCTCGCCTCGGTTGCTTTAACATAATGCTCATGCTCCTGCTTATGTAATCTGCGGAGATGCGACAGCATATTTGTACTGTTTTTACCCGCCAACAAAGCACCACACTCGGTAGTAGTCTTCACAATAACAACTTTACATTTCACTTTCCCTTCCTGCTCCATATATGTAAAGTAATCCCACACCAGACTCTCCTTCTTTCTTCCAGCTAACATCTTTGATAATGAACTCATTGTCCTCAAAAACAAACTTTACTCGTCCAAAACAAATATAAATCGAAAAAATAAACCGGCGAAAGTTTTTGAACCGGAAGTAACCGATCATGAAGAAATGCGATTCTTTAGCGCTTTTTACTACAATACAAAATACGGATTTTGACGGAAATGACTGGACGAATGCGTCAACACGAAAACACGGAATTCGGCGCAAATGGCGGAACATATTCCACACGATATTCGTTCATTAATAATTTTCGTTATTATTACTATTCTATTCATGAAAATTAATTTTTATTTCTATTCTATTACCGTTCTCAAAATAATTTTTGTTCTTATTTTCGTTATCGTGAACGAACTTCAATAATTTTCGTTCTTATTCTTATTCTCGTTAACGTAAATATCACTGACGTGCACTCAACATGTTTACTTTTAGCCAACCTTGCTTTAAAAAAAAAAAGATTTTAAATGATTGAACTGAAAGTTAACCACTATGAGGTACGGAGGAGAGGGAGGCAAAACACTTTTTTTTCCTTATATGTAAAACTAACATGCATTATGGGATGCAAGAAAACGTTTTTGAATTTCAGGGTCCTATAGAGTTACAGAATCAGACTTTGGACACTATCTAAAATATTCTGCAATTTATATGCCGATACCCCAATGAAAGCTCTGATATTTCCTTTTCCTGATATTGAGAAAAGGTCTAATGACTAATATGTCTAACTGGATTAGACAATTTATTTGTCGCTATATTTTTGTCTATAAAAGAATTAAACATCTCAAAAGCCTGCAATTTCTTTATGTTGATGTGACATCAAGAGTAAAATCCCTATCTATCTATCTATCTATCTATCTATCTATCTATCTATCTATCTATCTATCTATCTATCTATCTATCTATCTATCTATCTATCTATCTATCTATCTATCTATCTATCTATCTATCTATCTATCTATCTATCTATCTATCTATCTATCTATCTATCTATCTATCGATCTATCTATCTATCGATCTATCTATCTATCTATCTATTTATCTATCTATCTATCTATCTATCTATCTATCTATCTATCTATCTATCTATCTATCTATCTATCTATCTATCTATCTATCTATCTATCTATCTATCTATCTATCTATCTATCTATCTATCTATATATATATATATATATATATATATCTATATATCTATCTACCTATCTATACGTCTGTCTGTCTGTCTTTCTATCCATCCATCCATCCACCCATCTATTTATCTTTTTATATCTATCTATCTATCTATCTATCTATTTATATCTATCCATCCATCCATCCATCCATCCATCCATCCATCCATCTATCTATTCTTCTATACGTTCGAATATTCAAAATATCAATTAGCTTTACAGTTTCTTAAGTGTTGTTTGTTTGAGCTCTTGAAACATTAACAAAAAAATTGTAATTTTAACTTTATTATCCTTTTTAGAGCATTTTCTAAGAAAAAATGCTCTATTGTCCCCGTTTTGTCTGTCCGTCATCACCCTAGATCTCAACAACCATAAGTCCTAGACCCATGATGTATATATATCATTTTGTAGGTCTTGGCCTGCCAAGAAATGACTTTTTTTTATTTCGCGATCTGACCTCTCAGGGCCGTAAAAGGGGCCTTAGTACCGTTTTTTACTATACAAGCTATATTAATAAAGGAGCGCTATATCTCAGCAACTATAAGTCCTAGACCCATGATGTATATATCATTTTGTAGATCTTGGCCTGCCATGTGTACATCAAAAGTTCATTTCGCGATAGGACCTCTGAGGGCCGGGCTTCAGGGCTACTAAGGGGCTTATATATTATATATACACCTTGTACGTTCAATAACCCGTTCATTTGGTGCGAAATTCTGCAGCACGTAGTTTCACCAAGATTTATTAAGAAACTCATAAAATGAAATAGTAAGCTTGTGTTCTGAGTTTAATTGAAAGTATCAGAGCTATGCAACAATTGGTGGAGTTTTCGGACAATTAAATGACTATAATTTCGAATGTTTTCAATTATGAGTCCTATTTCAGTAACCACAAACCACTTGTAGTTAGATTTAAGAGACAATAATTTTTTTTCAAATATAAAGAAACGTCTTTATAATTTATTTTTGACAGATATATGCATTACACAATTGAATTTATAAACATTTCCAAAATTTACAAATATTTACTGAAAGATAGCATACGTACTGATGCATAACATGAAAATGCGCTAACACGTCCTGTGTCCAGAATGGAACAGGCTTAATTGCTTGTTTTTTATTGCGGCATTAAAAGACTTGTCTCTATTAATTAGTTCCGACAAACCTGTGTTTATCATCTCCCAACTCAGTTAGTTTATCTGCCCTATATATCTACTGCATTCGTCAGAGATCAATGAAAATGTTGGTACTGTTGGCAGCTTTTATGTGTTTGGTAATCTGCAATTTTCTTTTTTTTTATTTTATTTTATTTAATTATTATTGGGAAATAAAATTATTAGTTGTTTTTTTTATTTATTTATAGTAAATTTTCTTTTCCTTGTGCGGGAAATGGAAGTTTATCGGTTCCGGGAATAGCCTTTAAAATACAAATAAAATTGAAGTGAACTACATGCAGAGTTGATTTAATCATTGATAAATAAGCGCAGAGAAAAAGTTCGCGGACATTTTTCTATGTTAAGGTTTTAAAATCCTATCACGCCAGCCATGGTACTTGTGATCCAGTCTCGTGTGAGCCCTCGTCAAAACTCGAGAGCTACTTTTCTAGATACCGATATTAACTACATGTCATAAAATATCGACAACGTACTGCCAGTCTATTTTGATTCGTAGCGTGCTCAAATGAATTTTGAAATGAATTTTATTGTAATTTTCTATTTTAATAGCAACATATAGTTGCATTTGGAGCTAACTAACACCCTTGCCAAGTTTTAGTAGATTCTATTTATTTTTAGAGGTGCCCCAAGCATGATACAAATTTTTGGCTTTTTTGAATGAACAAAACCTGATTCAATTACAGTTCTTTTTTTGTTTTAAAGTAATGTTTACATAATTAAATGTTTATAGTTGCAGTCTTATTTAGTCACTGAGGTACGTTTGAATTTTCTTCTAACTTAATAGTGCTTTATTTGAAATATACACACATAAATTAACAGCAACCTACATGGAAATATGATATATTACAGCTTAATCAAGTTTTATATTAAAGAAAAACATCAAAAAGACCCAACTTTTAACGAAATCGCACAAATTGTAGTATCTGACATCTGCATTATATGGCAAAAAGTATCCATTCCAACAGTTTCATATACAATAATTTTAAAGCTGATCAGATGTGCCTATGACGAATTCAGAAAGCTGATGAAGCCGTATGAAGGAAGGAAGGCAGACAACAAATACATGTTGAAGCTACAGACATACGCAGACAAAAATTAATTGACATTGCAGCTTGCAAATGCATCCGAGAACATTGCAAATGTGAACATAAAAATAAAGTTCCAATTATTGAGCAAGATTTTTTTACAAGACCAGCAAACCACAAAACTGAATGTTATAGGCAGCGTTGATAGGATTATTTCTCTAAGTTTGAAGAAGTGGCATGAGAGAAAACTTAAAGAAAATGCAAAACTTCAAAGAACACTTGACCTAAGTGTAAACACAAGCATTAAGCAACAACTCCAGTTTAGAAAGTTCAGACAATAACCCTCAGACATATGATGTTGGATCATGTGAAGTTGAAAAAAAGAATGAAAGAAGTAACAGAGAAATATTTAAAGCAGTTTTCAGCAAACAAATGAGAAAAAAGTTGACACAATTAGCAATAATTTGTGATCGGTTTGGTGTGTCAGACAGAGCTGTGGCAGAAATCGAAATTGCTGGAAGATTTTGGTTTGGTTTCCCCAACATAAATCAACAAACGATATTGATCGATATACATTGCGGCGTGAACGAAAGCTAACCAGAGAACAATTTTCGCACACAACTGATCCACTTCAGACGCTGTACTTTGATAGGCGCTAGGACAAGACTTTGAAACTAGAGAATAAAGGAAATCTTTGATATCGCAAAGCATTGAACGAAGAGCATATCACTGTTATATGCGAACCTGGGGGAATATTCTTCACACATTAAGCGCCAGATTCCTCAACAGCGCGTGGCATAACATAATCTATTTGTAGCTATTATAGCAAAGTAAGATTAGGCATAAATCAGATACTTGACATAGGATGTGATTGTACTGCCACAAATACTGGTTCTACTGGTGGAATAATCACATTGCTTGAAAAGGAGCTTAGAAAACCGTTGCATTAGCTGCCATGTTTGCTTCATGCAAATGGTTTACCACTACAGTCATCTCATGAAACATCTTGATGGTCCAACATCTGGGCCAAAAGGATTTTCAGGCCTCATAGGATCAGCTTTACCAACTTGTGAGCTTCTGCCTGTCTGTAGATCTACTGCAATTAATTGTGGACTCCCAGAAGTGACAGTAACGAGTTTAAGTACAGATCAAAGTTATTTATATGAAATGTCACTCAGTGTTAGTAGTGGAAACTGCTCTGAAGAAATTGCCAGAAGAATTCCCGGAAGAATGGCTCAATCGCTTTGGCTCACGACAGCAAACATAATTCTTCGGCTGTATATCTCAAAAAGTAATCCAACATCCAATTTAATAAACTTGACGGTTTATGTAATGCGTCTGTAATCCATAAACCATCAGCTTTCTGAATTCGTCATGGGCACATCTGATCAGCTTTAAAATTATTGTATATGAAACTGTTGGAATGGATGCTTTTTGCCATATAATGCAGATGTCGCATGCTACAATATGTGCAATGTCGTTAAAAGTGGGGTCTTTTTGCTGTTTTTCTTTAATATAAAACTTGATTAAGTTGTAATATTTCATATGTCTATGTAGGTTGGCAAAACGTTTCCAAGCTCTGGACATTTCACTGATGTTCTGGTGCTTATTTTACTGGCTGACATTTAGTCTTGTCTAACAAAAAATATATATATATATATATATATATATATATATATACATAAGACTGCAAATATTATGTAAAAATTACTTTAAAACAAAAAAAAAAAAGAACTGTAATTGACGCCGGTTTTGTTCATACAAAAAAGCCAAAAATGTTTACCACGCTTGGGGCACCTCTCTAAAAATAAATAGAATCTACTAAAACTTGGCAAGGGTGTTAGTTAGCTCCAAATACAACTATCTGTTGCTATTAAAATAGAAAAATAAAAAAATCAAAAAATTCACACCACCCTAATGTAGATGCCCCACCCTAACGGCCCAATTCCACACAACGACTGACCAGATCACGTTATACAAGAAAGTTCACCACTAGGTAGACATGCCAAGTGCCAAAATATTTTGTTATACGATTTTTAGGCTGTCCCCTCATATTCATAGCAGGCGTAATCACCCTCTAACCCCTGACCTTTGTGTCGCCATTAGTGATGACTAATGAGGTGCTAGAACAGAGTAGCACAGTGCTGACAGGCTTAGAGTTAGATATAGGGTAGTGCCGCAGTAGTTAGATATAGTGCACTTGTTGATCGTTTCAGAAGTGTATATTATTTAAGTTTTTTTATGTTGTCAACAGCACAGAGTTCATTGTTTCATATCGATGTTATAGTAAAGCTGAAATTGTTAAACGAAACACATTTGGCGAGCCAATCCGTAGCCTAAAAATTATAACTTAACAAAAACATTTATTTACTTTTCCTTTGTTATTCACACCCAATTGATTCCGTTGTTGATAAAAAATTAGTTTACTACAAAGTAAAAAAATCCCTTAAACCCCGAAGGGCTCATCGGGGCAGATGAAGTGTAGAATCTATGTTTCACTAACCTCGGCATATAAAGAGACTGTGTGGTTAGCACAAAGCCCAGCCGCCTTTACTTTCCCAAACTTCAAGTCAGGTACCTATTTAAAGCTGGGTGGACTTGGGGACTTTTACCAGGAAAAGAAAAAATCCCAAGGTTCTCACCGAGATTCGAACTTGGGTCCCTCTGGTCGAGCGCTCTACACTGTACGACCACCCGTCCCACTAATACAATGTACATACAATTTCTTGGAATGTAGTTATACCGCAATCCCACACTGAAATGTAATATGATCTCTAGCTTAACAATTAACATGGCAATTTTATTTTTAGTATTATCCTTGGAAGAAAATATTAGAACAAAACAAAACTGGGTCTTACTTTTATCTATTTCCAAAACGTAACTATTAAAATAACTAAAAATATTGACTTAACAGATATTCCGAAAAGTGAATAGAAAACATTTTAATTAAACTCTCATACTGATATGTTCAAACAAAATATTTAAAGTTATATTACAATAAAACACTTTTTTTTTTTTACCTTTCCTAGGAGTACCTCCCTTAATGTTTGAAGTCTCGTAACTTAGTCGTAACAACTACACTTGTACAGTAGCTGGTGCTACACATGTACATTAGTTTAGGCTCACTGGTTTCCAAGCCGCTCGTTAAAAGAACATAAAAATACGTTGCTGAGACCTTGACATTATCAAGGTAACACAGCTCAGCTGCTCAATTTCCTAGAAAATCTTTACACGTCTACTGTCTGTTATGACGTATACATCACTATATGGCATAGTTTGTATCATCAACCTGTACATCACTATATGGCATAGTTTGTATCATCAACCTGTCCATCACTATATGGCATAGTTTGTAACATCAACCTGTACATCACTATATGGCATAGTTTGTATCATCAAACTGTACATCACTATATGGCATAGTTTGTATCATCAACCTGTACTTCACTATAAGGCATAGTTTGTATCATCAACATGTACATCACTATAATTGGCATAGTTTGTATCATCAACCTGTACATCACTATATGGCATAGTTTGTATCATCAACCTGTACTTCACTATATGGCATAGTTTGTATCATCAACGTGTACTTCACTATATGGCATAGTTTGTATCATCAACATGTACATCACTATATGGCATAGTTTGTATCATCAACATGTACATCACTATATGGCATAGTTTGTATCATCAACATGTACATCACTATATGGCATAGTTTGTATCATCGACATGTACATCACTATATGGCATAGTTTGTATCATCAACATGCACAAAGTTTGTATCATCAACCTGTACAAGCTGTGCCCTATTTCTTTCACTGTCCATTTAGCGATTAGGTGTACTATTTAACTAACGAACGTCTCACTTGTTACTAACCAGCCCATCACTTACCTTAAATATTACTAATTTGTGTAACACAGATGTTGTCTCAAATATCTCCTGCACCAGCACAATTCTCTTGTTCTTGTCATGGGCATGGTCACTACGTGGACTCTAAAGTGGCTAAGTCAATTGTCCACATTGCGTGCTGTGAGTTGTACCTCTCTCCATACCCACCTTTAACAGTGAAATGCGTTGCACCCAAAAACCTAAAAAACTAAAACTTTCATAAGGGGCTTCCAAAAACACTTGAACACATGACAGCTAATGGGCTGAACACATGACAGCCGATGGGCAAACCACCTGACAGATAATGGGCTTGACATGTGACGGCCAACGGGCTTGACATATGGCGGCCAATGGGCTTGACATTTGACGGCCAACGGGCTTGACATTTGACGGCCAACGGGCTTGACATATGGCGGCCAATGGATTTGAGATTTGACGGCCAACGGGCTTGACATATGGCGGCCAATGGGCTTGACATTTGACGGCCAACGGGCTTGACATATGGCGGCCAATGGGCTTGACATTTGACGGCCAACGGGCTTGACATATGGCGGCAAATGGGCTTGACATTTGACGGCCAACGGGCTTGACATATGGCGGCCAATGGGTTTGACATTTGACGGCCAACGGGCTTGACATATGGCGGCCAATGGGCTGGACATATGGCGGCCAAGGGGTTTGATATTTGACGGCCAACGGATTTGACATATGGCGGCTTCACATAAAACGCCAATGGACTTGGCATATGACGCACTGAGTACTAAGATTCTTGACACATTAAACAACATGTGATTGTGCCCTTCTCTCTCTCTCTCTCTCTCCCCCCCCCCCCGCCCCCCACTAAAATTTTCAATTCGGTGCACCCTAGATACTAAAATTAGCGACGCATTAAAAAGCTAGACATAGTGGTTCACAGGCAAAGTTAAATAAATAGAAGAAAGGTAACTGCCATGTATAGTGTGATGTAATATGTAGCTCAATTTAGAGCTGAATTTTAAAGCCTTATTGATCCCCATCCCAACCCCAGGCGGAGGAATGAGAATGAAGCAGCATGTTTGCCCCCCCCCCCCCCTGCGACAACAACTATATTAAAAGGAGGAAATAAAAACGATAGTAGGCTTGCAAATCGAGAGAGAGAGAGAGAGAGAGAGAGAGAGAGAGAGAGAAATGAGAGAGATTAGAAAGATGAGAGAGATGAGAGAGATGAGAGAGAGAGATGAGATGAGAGAGAGAGATGAGAGAGATTAGAAAGATGAGAGAGATGTGAGAGAGAGAGATGAGAGAGATATGAGAGAGATTAGAAAGATGAGAGAGATAAGAGAGAGAGAGAGATGAGATGAGAGAAAGAGAAAGATGAGAGAGATGAGAGAGAGAGATGAGAGAGAGATGAGAGAGATGAGAAAGAGAGATGAGAGAGAGAGATGAGAGAGATGAGAGAGAGATGAGAGAGAGATGAGGAGAGATGAGAGAGAGAGAGATGAGAGAGATATGAGAGAAAGAGATGAGATGAGAGAGAGAGATGAGAGAGAGATGAGAGAGAGAGATGAGATGAGAGAGAGAGATGAGAGAGATTAGAAAGATGAGAGAGATGTGAGAGAGAGAGATGAGAGAGATATGAGAGAGATTAGAAAGATGAGAGAGATAAGAGAGAGAGATGAGATGAGAGAGATGAGAGAGATATGAGAGAGATTAGAAAGATGAGAGAGATGTGAGAGAGAGAGATGAGATGCGAGAAGGAGAGAGATGAGAGAGATATGAGAGAGATTAGAAAGATGAGAGAGAGATAAGAGAGATATGAGAGAGATTAGAAAGATGAGAGAGATAAGAGAGAGAGATGAGATGAGAGAAGGAGAGAGATGAGAGAGATATGAGAGAGATTAGAAAGATGAGAGAGAGATGAGAGAGAGATGAGAGAGAGATGAGAGAGAGATGAGAGAGATGAGAGAGAGATGAGAGAGATGAGAGAGAGAGATGAGATGAGAGAGAGAGATGAGATGAGAGAGAGAGAAAGATGAGAGAGATGAGAGAGAGAGATGAGAGAGAGATGAGAGAGATGAGAGAGAGAGATGAGAGAGAGAGATGAGAGAGATGAGAGAGAGATGAGAGAGAGATGAGGAGAGATGAGAGAGAGATGAGAGAGATATGAGAGAAAGAGATGAGATGAGAGAGAGATGAGAGAGAGAGATGAGATGAGAGAGAGAGATGAGAGAGAGATGAGAGAGAGAGAGATGAGATGAGAGAGAGAGATGAGAGAGATATGAGAGAGATTAGAAAGATGAGAGAGATGAGAGAGAGATGAGATGAGAGAGAGATGAGAGAGATATGAGAGAGATTAGAAAGATGAGAGAGATGAGAGAGAGATGAGAGAGATGAGAGAGATGAGAGAGAGAGATGAGAGAGATATGAGAGAGAGAGAGATGAGATGAGAGAGAGAGATGAGAGAGATATGAGAGAGATTAGAAAGATGGGAGAGATGAGAGAGATGAGAGAGAGAGAGAGATGAGATGAGAGAGAGAGATGAGAGAGATATGAGAGAGATGAGAGAGAGATGAGAGAGATGAGAGAGAGATGAGAGAGAGATGAGGAGAGATGAGAGAGAGATGAGAGAGATATGAGAGAAAGAGATGAGATGAGAGAGAGATGAGAGAGAGAGATGAGATGAGAGAGAGAGATGAGAGAGAGATGAGAGAGAGAGAGATGAGATGAGAGAGAGATGAGAGAGATATGAGAGAGATTAGAAAGATGAGAGAGATGAGAGAGAGATGAGATGAGAGAGAGATGAGAGAGATATGAGAGAGATTAGAAAGATGAGAGAGATAAGAGAGAGATGAGAGAGATGAGAGAGAGAGAGATGAGAGAGATATGAGAGAGAGAGATGAGATGAGAGAGAGAGATGAGAGAGATGAGAGAGATTAGAAAGATGAGAGAGATGAGAGAGATGAGAGAGAGAGAGATGAGATGAGAGAGAGAGATGAGAGAGATATGAGAGAGATTAGAAAGATGAGAGAGAGATGAGAGAGAGATGAGAGAGATGAGAGAGATGAGAGAGAGAGAGATGAGAGAGAGATGAGAGAGATGAGAAAGAGAGAGAGATGAGAGAGATGAGAGAGAGAGAGATGAGAGAGAGAAATGAGAGAGATTAGAAAGATGAGAGTGATGAGAGAGAGATGAGAGAGGAGAGAGAGATGAGAGAGAAAGAGATGAGAGAGAAAGAGATGAGAGAGAGAAATGAGAGAGATTTGAAAGATAAGAGAGATGAGAGAGATGACAGAGATAGAGAGAGAGAAATGACAGAGATTAAAAGATAAGAGTGAGATGATAGAGATAAGAGAGATGAGAGAGAGATAAGAGAGATGATAGAAAGAGACATGATAGAGAGCAAAATGAGAGATATTAGAGAGAGATGATTGAGATATGAGAGAGAGAGATGAGAGAGATGATAGAGAGAGAAATGAGAGAGACTAGAAAGAGATGAGAGATGAGAGAGATGAGAAAGAGAGATGAGAGAGAGAGAGATGAAAGAGAGGGAGATGAGAGAGATTAGAGAGAAATGATAGAGATGAGAGAGATGAGAGAGATGAGAGAGATGAGAGAGAGAGAAATGAGAGAGACTAGAGAGAGATGAGAGACATGAGATTAAATCTAATTTATTTTAACAACCAAAAAAGAAAATAGTTATTTCTAATGAATATATTGGAATTTATTTTAAAATTTCAACTATATAACACACACACACACAAAAAACAACAACGCAAAAACAATATAAATAGGAAAATGTCAATCGAGAGTAAATAATATAAAAGTAAGTAAACCACTCAAAGAAGATTCTTATTTGATCTTATGAAATTAATTACTTTCAAATGATCCAAAAAAGGTGGGGGGGGGGGGGGGGGAAGGATTTTATTAATAACACATTTTTGACGTTTATTCAAAAATAAAATTATAATTTTGTAACGCACTTTGAATTAATATTTGAATACAAGTTGACAGTTAAATATTAAACCAGGACAAATTTTATAACCTACATGATCTAAACATGACGTAACATCGATATGACAACTGGTCTTTCAGTGAAATAACATTGATATCAGAACCGGTATGTGATGGTCCCACTGTTTCAAACCGTGAAAAATGTTGTGACTATAATACTGTATATACTGGGAAAGACATCATTAAATTATGCTCTACAACGGGGCCAATTAAGCGAAAATGGGAGGGGGGGGGGAGATCGATTAGGACCAGTTTGGTTCCAAAGCTCTTAGGCCAGCCCATGCTTAACATGACATTTTTGACATGTGAAATGTCATTCGTTAATAGTAAAAATAAAATGTTAATTATGAATAACTTTTAGGGAGATTTAACATCAATTTTGTTTGAAAAGGATAAGATGAAACAGCTTCTTGAATGTTAAAGTGCACAACTGAACATCTTTATGTAATAAATGTAACTGTTATTTGTTATTGTCCTGTTTATAGACCAGAGGTGGTCATTCATAAAGTCAAAGAGATCCAGCATTTCAGATCTATTTATGTAGCTGTTAATGTCAAGAGTCTCTAAATTGTCAGTGTAATTAGATGGAGTGTAAAATATATATAATGAAACTAGTAAAGACAAACAAACAAACAAAGAACAACAACGAAGACATACTGACTCGGTCATTTCTTTTATTAGAGGTAAGGGTGAGTGTTGTGTGTGTGTGTGTGTGTGTGTGTGTGTGTGTGTGTGTGTGTGGTGGATGTGTTGATGATTTAATCTTTGCCAATAATTTCAATTAGGGTCAATACCTCCAAAATATAAGCATGAGATGAAACATTTCCAGAAGAAATGTAAGCATGTATTCATTTTTAGAGAAGATTTTGTCATCTGGAACAATAATCCCAAAAATCATTGCATGATTTCTTTACTGGTTTCTGAAATACTTTTGCTTTCAATTAATTGTCTATGTAAAGAAGACGGAAGTAGTTCACCGAATTGTGATGATTGTGTAGAATATCCTAACGGGGATTTTCCCGATTCGGACAGTTATGTTAATTCTGAATTAGAATTCTCCTCCAAATTGTTGATTTTCACTAATTTCTTATTGTCATCAGACATGTTGAGCACGTTTACACAATCCGAACTAGTGGTAGGTTCATCACCAAATGGTGAAAAAGCAGGGTTGTTAATATTGCAATATTGTATTGGTATTGGCAGTATTGCCAATACTTTTTTAAGTATTGGTACGATATTGCAATACTTCTTGAAATTTGATATTGGTATTGGTACTGCCAATACTTATTTTTGATATTGGTATTGATTTTTAACCAATACTTAAAGCAATATTCAATAAGTTCTCTACAACATTGGTTGTGAATAAAACTGAATATAATAAATTTTTCTTTGGTGTCGCCATCTTGCGAGTGACATTGCCAAGCAATTTTTGAATGAGACTGAGCAACGAATCATAATAGAAATCATATATGATATCTGTGGCAATGAGTATTGACCAGTGAGTACTCTAAGTAAATTGATTTCTATGGAATTTGCTATTCTTTCCAAGCTTTTTCCCGGTTGCATTAAATAATTTTCTTGAATGTTTATTGTTATTTGCAAAGTATTGTCAGGCAGATCACTTGGTATGCTTTTAGTAACACCTGGTGAAACCCGATGGAATTCAATGTATGATGCTGTCACCAGAGATTACAACATTCTCTGTGTAAGTGACATGGAAGTGACATGGAAGTTGTTGACAAACTTTGTGATGAACTTGATATCAAAAGACTACAGCCTGTACAGAAAACATTTGTTAAAGAGTATGTTGCTGTTATGAAGCCTGTTTGCTGTGAACTAGATATTTTGCAGGGTGAAACTAAAAAAGACATCAATTGGACTTGATTTCCTTTTACCATCACTTGTCATGATGAAGGCTCAGTTAAATGTTTTTCTTGATCAAGGAAAGAATGAGCGGCTCGTAGTTTGTTCTCCATTAGCTTCATGTCTTTTGAATGCCATCGATAGAAGATTTGCAAACATGTTTGACAGCATTGATGCTCAGTGGGCATCCGTTGTACATCCCAAATTCAAGTTGGATTGGATGGATGATGATTTGCAGCGTTCGCATCTAAAGAGACGCATTTCACAATCACTGATGTGAATCAAGAAATTAATAATTACTTGGCAGACACTTCAGACAGTATTTTATCATTGGATGCCTATCCACATATCCGTAAAATATAAATATACCTGAATACATGACTTCCTTCATGCGCTGCTGTTGAAAGGCTGTTTTCATTAGGACAGCGGTCGGGGAACTGGGGTAAATTACCCCAAATAGGGTAAAAATGAAATTTTTGGGGGTAAAAATGAAATTTTCGGGGGTAAAAATGAAACTTTTGTGAGTAAAAAGTATATATTTTTAATTTGCTATGGTGTAATATCAACTTACACAAAAATATTTTGGGGTAATGATTAAAAAAGTTCCCCGACCCCTGCATTAGGAGGACGAGTATTTTCCCTCTTCGTTCACGACTGAGCAGTGCGCATTTTGAAATGGTTACTTTTCTTCGCCGGGTTAAGTGGTAACTGCCAGTTAGGTGGCGTTACCCTGTGAACTCTACTGGAATTCATCGTTAGTTTTCCAGATGTAATGCAATCCACTGACTCGGTCTGACTGCTTTTACTATAGTGTGATGTTTAACTGTTTACGTATGATTTGCTTTTCTATGACAGTCATTTGCTTCATCCATCCATCCATCTATTTATCCATTCATTCACAATATTTGTACAGCATACATATTAAAAATCTTGTTGCTAAAGGACGTTAAGGTATGCCGACTTATTTAATAGTAGTTTATTATGTTGTCAAAGACTTTTGGATGCTTTGAGGGAAACTGATGAAGCAAGTGTTAAATATTGTTAAATATAATCTAAATCAGCCAAAAATGTTGTTATCGTTTATCGATGTAAGTGATATAGAGCAATGAATTACGTATTTGCGTTTTATTCATCGAATGACCCAAATATTGGTATTGGTATTGGCAATAATAAATAAATATTGGTATCGGTATTGCAATACTGGTTTTAAAATTGTATTGGTATTGGTATTGCAATACTGGTTTTAAAATTGTATTGGTATTGGTATTGCCAATAATTTTTTTTAGTATTGTTAACAACCCTGTGAAAAAGGCGAAAGTAGTTCACCAAATTCCGATGATTGTGTAAAACAACCTAACAGGGATAATTCCGATTCGGACAGTTCTGTTAATTCTGAATTAGAATTCTCCTCCAAATTGTTGATTTTAACTAATTTCTTATTGTCATCAGACGTGTTTAGCACGTTTACAGTGGTAGGTTCATCACCAAATGGATGCAAGTCTTCCCACCTTCTGTTTGTAGTAGAAGAGTTATCTGATAGGGCCAGATGGTCTCTAGTCCCTTGAGTACTAAAACAATTGATAACTGGCTTGTTATTTAAACTTTGTTTATTATTAATTGCCGATGGTGTGATAATTTGATGATTGAGTAAATCATGGCTGTTATCAGTTGCTGTTGTATTAACAGCTTCTTCAGATTGCTCCTCATTAAACTTCAAGCGTTCTTCGCTAGATGAGCCACTGTTTAAGGGTGACATATCCGATAGAAGATCTCTCTGCATTTTAAGCCTTTCTCCCTTCAAGTGGTTTATCTCTTTATTCCAGACTTTAATGTCACTAACGTCCCTGATGTTTCGACACAATGGACATGACTTCAATATGTAGGCAAGAAAAGTGTCAAGCGTGTGATCTTTGTACTCTGTGTTTGCCAGATAGTCCAGAAACTCTCGATGTTCTGACAGGAGAGAACTGGGAGATTTCGTTAAGTTCTTTCTATACAGAATATCTCTCAGAAATTTATTTTTATCTACATGAGCAAATAACTTTCTTTTGTAGTAATTGAATTTGTCTTGAGAGTTGAGCAGATGCAGAAACAAACAGTGCTCATAGGCGGACATCAGGTAATGATGACCATCATCACTCATGTTGTTTTTCACCAGAGATCCCAGAGATGTTAATGTTTCTATGTAGTCTTCTAAAGGCGGGATATCGTTTGACGGATCGTGCCCCAGTACCAGTCTGTGATGAAACAGGGACAGGTTAATTTTTAGTCGAAAGTCGTGGCTTGGAGAAGTTTTTTCAATTATTTTATCAGCTTCTAGAGTGACGTTAAACGCTCCTTGAAAGTCTTTTCTGAAAAATTAAATTATATGTATATAATAGCGGTGTGGGCTCTGCGTTAAATCGAAAGTAAAGAATTAATGCAACAGTATTCCAGTTTAAAATCGTCAAACGTAAACAATAGTAATACAAATTATGAAAAAAATCGGAACTGCCCGAAACCAAAAATAACCTAGCCTACCGATCAAACCTAAGGGAATATAACTATATGCAAAGGTTTTGCAGGGTACAGCTAGTATGATTACAAGATACATTTTAATACGTAAAATAGGAATGATTCACTTTAAAAATGTATAAAGGTTTTAAGCTTGAATGTATAAGAGAAGAAATTTAAAAAATATCTTACAGTTTTACTTTTACTTCGCTTAGATGAGTTAGAGTTAATCCTGTGTAATGCTGGTACCAGCCATTGTCTCTCAAAATACTGAGAGCCTGACGTAGATACTTTTCAGCCTCACCTAATTGATTTAGAAGTATATTAAATCGGAAGTTAAAAAAAAAAAAACACTTGTGAATCTTTTTTTGGGTTAATGTCGTATACTTTAGATTAAGGAGGGATTACAATACTTTAGATTAAGGAGGGATTATATATAACACAATATAAATGTTAGGGGCTGTCCATTATGTCAATAAAATTTTTTTGCGATTTTTATCTCCACCCCCCCCCCCCTTTAACAACTAGTCAAACTTCCAGAGACCCCCGCCCCTATATAATTACGTCAACATTTGATTACCCCCCCCCCCGGTAGTAAATAAACAAGCAATTAAGCCTGTTCCATTCTGGACACAGGACGTGTTAGCGCATTTTCATGTTATGTATCAGTACGTATGCTATCTTTCAGTAAATATTTGTAAATTGTGGAAATGTCTATAAATTCAATTGTGTAATGCATATATCTGTAAAAAATAAATTGTAAAGACGTTTCTTTATCTTTGAAAAAAAATTATTGTCTCTTAAATCTAACTACAAGTGGTTTGTGGTTACTGAAATAGGACTCATAATTGAAAACATTCGAAATTATAGTCATTTAATCGTCCGAAAATTCCGTCAATTGTTGCATAGCTCTGATACTTTCAATTAAACTCAGAACACAAGCTTACTATTTCATTTGATGAGTTTCTTAATAAATCTTGGTGAAACTACTTTCTGCAGTATTTCGCACCAAATGAACGGGCTATTGAACGTACAAGGTGTATATATAATATATAAGCCCCTTAGGAGCCCTGAAGCCCGGCCCTCAGAGGTCCTATCGCAAAATAAACTTTTGATGTACACATGGCAGGCCAAGACCTACAAAATGATATATACATCATGGGTCTAGGACTTATGGTTGTTGAGATCTAGGGTGATGACGGACGGACAGACAAAACGGGGACAATAGAGCATTTTTTTTTCGAAAATGCTCTAAAAATACAAATAAAAAACAAATATTTTAATTAGACTAGTTTACAACTACAACAAAAAAGTGAATAAAAGTAACATTTTTAGAAAAAAAAGTTATATAAACTTTTAACTTATGAACTTACAAAGGCTCATTCTAAAAATTTATTACACACTGCACCTTTAAATTATGAACAAATTTCAAATTGATTGAACACTTTAAAGATTATTTTTAAATATTTATGAAGATTTTTTTCTAACTTCAAGCAGAAACTAGATTAAAAAGTTAAACTTTTAATTTATTAACACATTTTTTACAAACAAATCCAAATCTTATATCATAGAGCTATATCTTCCCATGGAGATTTCGAATGTTCCTGAATTGTTTTTATTGGCATAGTCTCTGGCTGAATAATTTCTTGTGGAGCCGAAACACCAAGCAAGTCAACATTCTCTTCATCTAGCCATTCTGCACTTAGCATCTGCCCGTGAGCAATATTTGCCATGAGCTCTCTCTGTCTTTTGGCAGCCACTTGCATTGGACGAATTCTTTGTTGTTGGGGTGCATGTAGTATTTGACTGGGCCCAGGCATACACTGTTGGTGCTGTTAAACGTGCTTCTTTAACAAGACTTGCGAAGCAACGTAAAGGCGACAGATTTTACAGATACATTCAAACAATAGCAACTGAATACGCTAGGTTTACGCTAGGTTTACGCTAGGTTTACGTTAGGTTTACGCTAGGTTTACGTTAGGTTGACGTTAGGGTGCCGGCAACGCAGTCTAAATAAATCTAATATGTGGTATAGATTAACGTTTGAGTGTTTTATAAAGCCAGAAATGTAACATGGTTTGTCCTATTACCTGGATCCCCTTTACGGCATAGTATCATGGCCATGTTGTTTATGGTTCTCAGCATAAACTGGGGACAGATTCTCTCCAGATGTTTTCTTTCCATGTGTGACTTTTTGTACCAGAATAAAGCTTCATCATTATTTCTAGCACCTGAGATTTAAAAAGAAAAAACCAGTATATCTTAAAGAAGATCGACACAAATGTGTACGACACTCTATACAAATACTCCAACTAATCTCGCCTTTCACCATCCAACCAGGGCCGAATTTACAACTTTAGGAGCCCTAGGCCAACACAAAAATGTGAGGCCCCATTTAGAAAAAATATTACTAAGTTTTTTTTTATTTTTGTAGATTACTCAACATTTTGGGGCCCCTTATTTCGCGGAGGCCCCCCCCCCGCCATGGTCTAGTCGGCCTATCTGTAAATCCGGAAGTCCTTTTATTTTGCATTTAGTGAAAGTTCCAACTCAAAATAAATTAAATTCATCTAAACCTTTGCAACTTCTGATCAAAAATACACATGACAGTGAAAACAAGGCAGGGGCGTGGCTGGGTGGGAGGTTACTAGTAATTTATATGAACCTTGTGTGACTCCCGTCGATTTTCAAACTGAAAAAAAAAGGAAATGACAAAGTAAAAAACACAGTAAGCTAATAAGAATGGATTAAAAGACCCAGAGAAATAGGGCAGCTGTGACCTAGATATTCAGATAAGTACTTCGTAGTCGAGGATATGCGTTTTTTTTTCTGGGCTGTGAGGGGGGGGGTGGAAAGGTCAGAGGGTCATTATTTGTCTAATGGCGTTAAAGGGCCTATGCTTTTCTGGAGGTGGCCCTGGAGCATGCATCAAATCGTACCAACTAGCCATCACAACTAACCGCGCTGTGTTGCCAGTCCAATGGCGTTCAAAATGTCTGCGTACTCAGGATGATGTTCGTATCTGTCCTGAATGTTTTCAAATAGTTCCACAAGTCTCTTTTTGGCTTCAGTGTTATTGCCTGATCATAAATAAACCATATAATTACATAATTTTTTTTGCTTATATATCTAATAATTGTTAAAGCAACAATGACGTTTTTTGACACCCTTTGCATTGTGGTTAGGTAAAATGATTTTTTTTTATATAAAAAACACCTTTCTTAGTGTACTTTGTGTTAACTTAAAAAAAAGAGTTGCTGTTCGTTTCAAAAAATATATATCGAAATTAACGCATGATTAAAATTTAATCGCAAACTAAGGTAAACTTAATCGACACAAACTAATTCATTTCTTATTTGTATTCAAGCACGTTTGTCATTTTCTATAAAAAAAAAATTTGGCTAATAAACAAGTCAGTCTCAACGAAAGAGCTATATTTGATTTTAGCAGTTCTATTAAGGATTAACATGATTGCCTATTACATTTAGTTATTCAAGATCCGTTTATTGAAATGTATCAATCCATTTAAATTGATGTTAGTTTTTTGTTTTTAAATTTTTATAACAATGTAAACCAAACATGTTTCTCTCACCTGTTGATTCCAAACACATGACACGTAGGCAAGGCCGTAGCCGGGGGGGGGGGGGACTGGGGGGGGGGCTGGAGCCCCCCCCCCCAAATTAATTATAAAAATCAAATTTTATTATAAAATATACTTCTTTATCATTGTGTTCCAATTTTTTCTTATATAAAATTCTCTGCACAGCCCCCCCCCCACCAAACAAAATCCTGGCTACGGCCTTGCACGTAGGCTATATCAACAACCCTACCCCCTCAGTCCCTGTCATATTATGCCACACTTCATCCCATCGTTAGCCTGACTTACCCTGCCCTACCATTCCGTCCCCAATGCTTACAATAGGCACATTGCATTGCTAACTCCTATGGAATTGGGGATGCTTGCTTCCGAATCATCAGAATGTCACATAATACGAGACATCGCTTGGGTCATTTTTTTTAACTTTAAAAAATGCGCTTATTGTTTTATTTTTTTTTTGCTTTTCAGAGTTGTGTGCGGCCTCCTGTGAGTCAGTCTTACAATTTTTTTTATTACATAATCTTTTTATATTTACCATATTGCGGTTTAATGGAGAAATTACGAAATTTAGTATTGCCCTAAACTAATTAAATAAAAAAAATGTCGAAACATTAGGGCTTCCGTACATATTTATGAGCTGTAATTTTTTGTGTCAGAAATATATTGAAAAATCACTAGGTCCTGCAGCAGACATAATTTTAAGTAGGGAGTGACCGATAATGGGATCGGTATCGGTATCGGACCGATATTGGCATTATCGGTTAATATCGGATCGGCCGATATTTGTAGGGATCAACCGATAATTGAACCGATATTGGCACTAAGAAGTTAACTATCGGACTGCCGATACATTGTTGTTTTTTTTTTCACAGATCTAGTAACTCTAAACTGGTTTTGATTTACAGAGTTAAACTTTACTTCCAGACTTCCAGTTAACTGGCCACTTGATTGATAGGATTTACTGATATAATTTTTCAAAATTTTTTAAAAATCTGCTACAAGTAAATTCAGTAAAAATTGCAAAGATTAACGAAGAAAATTATTTTAATTTCAGCACAACTTTCACAAGTTAGTGAAGTTACAATTAATACATTTTTACTTTTTTAGTTTGACAGTAATTATTTACAACTTTTTCTTACTTTTCTGTTTGTGTACAAGTAAAAAGTAAAAACAACAAATTGTTTGTTATAAGTTGAATTTTAAACAATAAACATGCAGATTTCTGAGATTATGCAGGCATGGTTTTTGTTTCTGACTTCGGTCTTTCGGTCTGTCTTTTTAAATATTTTGGTCTTCTAATCTTCTTCATCTGCAAGACACCCTTCCATTAATAGCAAAATATCGGTATCAGCAAAAATGCTGGGGAAAAATATAGGTAAAAAGGCATATCGGTCGCTCCCTAATTTTGAGTGCACATTACAGTTGCATCTTTCGTGGTTGTTCCGATCAGTAATGAATTTGTTTTACGAGTTATTTACTGATTTTTTATTTTTTTTTTAATTTTTGAAACTACGAAATAAAAGCAATCTGGTTAAATTAATCAATCAGACATTGCGTTAAAAAATTTAATGTCATTTTTTTTTAAACCTGAAAACTACAGGAAATTAATACATATATAAGACTTATAATAAATATATTTCTATACATGCTTATTTATATTATTATTATTTTACAACCCGTGAATATTAGAGGAATAGTTTCTTGGATCTCGGCTGATATGTCGTCTTCTTCTATTTGTAGGTCAGTGACACACAGAGCTTCACCAGGAGCTATAAAACTTTGAGAAGCAACTACCTCTTTAGCTTTTTGGAAGAACCTGTTGAAAAATTTAGAGATTCTTATATCAATATGACTAATATTTATATAACTAACTAGTAATTATACTCACTCAACGCCCGGGGGGTAGGGACGATAATTTGCAAATCGCATAATACAAAATAAAGGCAGGTAAGGGTCCTAAATGGGGTGTGGAGCCAAAGGAATAAAAAGAAGATAATACAGAATGTGTCGGGAAAGGGGGTGGGGACTGTATAGGAATGTAGTGAGATGATTAATACTAGTTGACTTACTGCTGAGCTAAAAATTTGTAGTTCACTTACAGTTATATTCATCCCATTGGTCGTTTACTGCTTGCTAAGCTCTTTAGTAACTTATTACTGCTCTGTTTACATAACCAAATATTTTTCCAGGTAACTTACTCTAGCGATCGATGATGATCACCAAGACTCTCTAAAATTCTCCCTTTTTTCCTAAGAGCCATTTTGTAGAAAAAAGGATGCCTTTGATATTTTAGTGCTTCTATTGCCGAGTCGATATATTCCAAAGCCAACCGACCGTTTACATCTGAAATATAACTTACACTAAAGCTGTTAATATATGTATATATATATATATATATATATATATATAAATATATATATATATATATATATATATATATATATATATATATATATAATCACATCTTTTAATTTGATCAAGAAACAATCATTAAGTATGTGATTGACAACATCAAAAAGTTCATGTTATGCAGTCATACAATCTGTGATTTCTTACCTTTGCCGGAAAATGTGGCCTGGGATAGACAGATTTCCATGACGGCGGCCTCACTGGGTGAGCCAATCAACTTGGCGCTATTGTGCATCAAAGTATAGAACTGTCTGGACTCGTTGGGATAACAGGATATTATCAGGTTCCTGCCAATAACGGCTGCCTTAGTAAAGATGAAAAAAAGTTTTGCTTAGCAGTGGCCTCACTTGGGGGTTGCGGGGGCGCACCGGATGACACCCACATAGAGGTAACACCAAAATGACAGTAGTAGGACATGGTACAACCATACAGAGCATTAGTACAAGGTGCCACCATGCAGAGCAGTAGCACAGGATGCCACCATGCAGAGCAGTGTGTGTGTGTGTGTGAAGTCCCTGTAAGGATGAGATGAAATCTCTTAGATCCTATAAACCACTTATGGTGCACCTTCTTTCATCCCCCACCATAGCCGATAGTGCAATAGCCATGGAGACACATGGGGAGATATATCGGGAACTTGAGCCAAGACCTGGAACAATTCCTTGGTCCTCACAGGAGATCGAACCAGGTACTTTCAGGTCGACAGTCGAGCGCATTACCGCACGACCGTCCGCCCCTCATGCAGAGCAGTAGCACAGGGTGCCACCATGCAGAGCAGTAGCACAGAGTGAGCCATGCAGAGCAGTAGCACAGGGTGCCACCATGCAAAGCAGTAGCCAAGGCCGTAGCTAGGGTGAAGGGGCTAGGGGCTGCACCCCCCCCCTCCAAATTAATTCTAAAAATTAAATTCTATTGTAAAATATACTTCTTTATCATTGCGTTCCAATTTTTTCTTATAAAAGACTCTCCGCACAGCCCCCCCCCCAAAAAAAAACGCACAGCCCCCCCCCCCCCATACAAAATTCTGGCTACGGCCTTGGCAGTAGCACAGGGTGCCACCATGAAGAGCAATAATAAGCTATTATAGTCGGAAAAAAAAGACATCGTTATGTTTTTTTTCTACAAATGAAATACATGTATAATAAAACCTACAATAATAAAGTTACAAAACAAGCGCATTAATTTAATTGATTCTTGTTCTTATATCATTTTTTTAAGTTGATTAGTTTCCCTTGTTTACGATTAAGACAAGTATTCAAAAAGCAAACTGTATAATTTTTTTTTACTTTGAGTAAAGTTTTGTAGCTTTGAAAATGCATAGCCACTTGCAGTAGATGTTGAATCAGCGGCCATTCATGGATATGACAGCCATAAATTTGGCCTTTTCGGCCATGTTTACTTCTGTTCTCTTGCGTTTTAGACATTACGTGACGCATGAACTTTCTGGAGATATAAATGGTCGTGAAAGATTAAAATTCGTGTTAAGTTTGATCCCTTATGAAATAACTATTCCTTCTTGTCAAAATTATATTACTTATATAAAAAAAAAAACATAAAAAAATAGATAGACATTAGCAGACATGCTGCTGGTATATATATATATATATATATATATATATATATATATATATATATTTATATATATATATATATATATATATATATTAAGGTGGCCCAAAAAAACTTTTTGTCAAATTTTTTCGGAGCATTTTCTTTTTTGTGTTCCCTTTGACTTCAAAATAACACAGGTATAAATTTCATGAATATATGACTTTATTTAGCACTGCCTCATCGACACTGAAATTTTAAATTATGTTGAATGAATTTTTAATGTGCGTATGTATATATAAAGCAAACAGAAAGTACTAGAAGGTTCTGGAATGTTTTAGAAAAATATATACAATTCTAGAAGGTTCTGGAAGGTTCTAGAAGCTTTTAGAAAGACGTGGAAAAACTTAAGAAGGTTCCGGGAAATTCTAGAAAACTCTAAAAATTTTGATTTTCATACGAATAGCCAGCTTCACCAGTGCATTTCAATTTAATTATAAAAATCAAGTGTTATAAGATCAAATGGTGCGGCTATATAAATATCATTTATTTAGTTATGACTACTAGGTCAAAAAGCGTTGTTCATTTAACTGGCATAGAAGTTGACACAACTCTTGTTTATTGAGCTAGGTGCTACCCTTAATTGAGCCTACTAGCCAATGGTATGTTACAAACACAGCCATCTGGCAGTCAGTTGGTACAATTTTTTCATGACCTATTTCTGTGCTTGTATACTGTCCAGTGGACATGCCAATGTTTATTGAGCTAGGTACTTCCCCAAATTGAGCCTACTGGCCAATGGTATGTTTACAAACATAGCCGTCTGGTTGGCATTCGGTAGAATTTTTTTCATGAGGACATACTAATGTCCACTGAGCTAGGTACTTCCCCTAATTGAGCCAACTGGCCAATGGTATGTTTACAAACACAGCCGTCTGGCAGTTAGTTGGTTCAATTTTTTCATGACCTATTTCTTTGCTTTTATACTGTCCAGTGGACATGCCAATGTTTATTGAGCTAGGTACTTCCCCTAACTGAGCCTACTGGCCAATGGTATATTTAAAAACATAGCCGTCTTTAATAAGACATTTGGGGGTAGTACAACTGGATCGGGCGTCCTGCTATTCAAGCGCTTTAAGACGTTTTGACCAAAAATAAGAAAGCCAGAATTTAGTATATTCCACGATGTTCGACTGGAGCAAAATCTCCATCCATTAAAAGAACATTTTGTTCAAATATCCTCCATATGAAAAACAACTCAAGATATTTGCCACGTAAAGATTACAATGAACTTCTGACACTGAATCTTATTTTCCTGAGAGGAATTCTCCCCTCCCCCTCATTGGGGTGCGTTTTGTGCTCCAGGAGCTTATCACCATGCAAGGTGGATGTCTAAAATAATATTCATCATGAAGATTTATTTCTTCCGTCATCAATTCAAGCTGACTAAGCATGAAGACAGATCAATTGCAGAATTTGATATCTTTACATCCTTGGTTTACATTAAAGCTTGGATTCAGTGTCCCATTCTAGCAAGCGCACCTCTGAATGATCTGGATTTCATCAAGCTTCTTATTGATTATAAGAATGTTTCTCCCTTTGTTTCTCAGACTGCATTGAAATCTTTAGGCGACGTCTCTGGTACCTTAGTGAAGAACTCATTCCTCTGTTTCTCTTTTCTTAACGTGTCTCAGTGGATGAGAACAACAGCTAGTTGCTTGCTTGAGGCAATTCATGGAGAAATCTTTTGAAGATCAGAAAGAAGAAAGGTGCATCCGCAGCACAAATGATCCTTCAGCACTTCATAATGTAACATTAAAAGATTTTGTGACCTCGTCATCGCTGCTCTTCTTTAATTATCTTCTGCTTCCCACAAATTTTCTCATGACTGATGCTTCCACCTGGCAATAAACTCCATCCTTTCAGAAGGCAACATCAGTGGTCTCTTCCTTGAAAGTTGTCCATGACTGTGCCGAGCGGGGAATTGCACTGGCATCATCATTCTACTCATCTCTCACCAAATTAGAGGACGAAAAGCATTACTTGCTCCAATTTGTTGAACAGCATCGCAAAGAGTTTCCAGATGAAAAAAATCAACAGTGCAGAAGTAATCGCAACTTGAAGACCTTCAGGACTCAGAAAGCACAGACTAAAAAACTTTAAAAAGTGTATTTTTGAACGGCGTACTTAGAACTACTCTGCAATACAGTCAGGTTAATGTGTCATGTGACTAGTATTTTTTTTACTTTTTAATTCCTACTGTGTAATATAATTGTTCTTTGTATCTAAAAACAGCATTTTAAACCTTGCAAAATGTTCATTTAATGCAACTGCCAAATACCATAAAACACGAGATAACAAGTGCACTGAGGCAGTATTTATAGGAGCCCAAATGAAATTTGGTATATGCATGTTTAAAATCCCAGCAGTGGCGTCACTAGGGGGTGCGGGGGGTGCGGACCGCACCGGGTGACACCCTCACAAGGGGTGACACCAAAATTCAAAATATCTAGTTTTAGGCATATATTCTTATTTTGTAATTTAAAATAATTCAAAGCCGTATTTAATTTTTAAAAATAAATAAAAATATCTCCGATTATTAACAGCAAATGACTTTATAAGGCTTCGAAAAAAATTAATGCCAAATATAAAAATATCTCCGATTATTAACAGACACTGCGTACTTTTTATTATTAATTATTTTAATGAAATTATTGGTATACTTGCACTGACCTATAGATATCAATTATCGACAAAATCCTGACCCTGGAAACGGAAAAAAAGTCGCGCATGGAGACCGGGGTGTCATGAGAGGGGTGACACCATGAGTTACCGCACCGGGTGACACCAACCCTAGTGACGCCACTGAATCCCAGTGAATCAGAAAACTAAAATGCTCATGATAAAAAATGAACTTTATTTTTTTCCATTATAAAGTGAGCCAAACTTATCAGCCAAAGAGCCAAATATGAACATTATAAAAGTAAAAAAAAAATTGGGAGCCATCTCTGCTTGTTTAGTAAACTTTTATTTCACTAAATTTTATTACACGAAATAAGTAGTACACTAAATAAAACTAAATGCCAGAGCCGCACTTAAGGAACCAAAGAGCCACATGCGGCACCAGAGCCGCACTTTGCCGACCACTGTTTTAGCCCTCACGGAACATCGGGGCAGATGAAGTGCAGAATTCATTTGTTTCTATATGAAGGGATTGTGTGGTTTGCACAACGCCCTGCCGCCTTTACTCCTTCGCCAAATTAAGTCAGGATCCCATTTAAATCTGGGTGGAATGGCGGGGACGCATTAGCGCCCAATTTCACCTGGGAAAAAGTTTCATTGCGTCTCACCGAGGATCTAACTCAGTATCTACACCACTCGGCCAATCGTCCCCCAACTATTTATCAAATTAAAAGGAAAAAAAAAGAAAACATTACATGACTGTAAGCAGAGTTCCCTTCTAATTTGTGCACGTGCGCACGCTTAAAAATAGAACCATCAAATATTTCGTTTAGTATGTCTACACGTATGCTAATATAAGCACGGGGTCACGGTTAGGACACCACATATCTCAACTTTAAACCCGTTTTGGTTTCTTTCTGCGCCTAGTGCCGCGACTGGCTCAAATCGCATTGTGGTCTATATCGTATTGTGTTCATGCCAATAAAAGCCAAATTTTATTTTCTATTACAATGTTTCATACATTTCTTTGTTATTTCTGTTCATATCGTATTCTGGCCACATGTTCTTTTCTATTGCAGTATTTCGTATATTTCTTTGTTTTCCCTTCTGTTGGATTTCGTTCAGCCAGCTTCAGCAGGCTTTTCCACTAGTCCACTAAAGCTTTCAACATTTCCTTTTGAAAAATTGCAGGGGACATGAGCCGCAAAGCTTAGTCGGTGCTGGATTATGTCTCCTTGATTAGATCCCCTTGATTATGTCCCTTTGATTAGTTCCCCTTGATTAGATCCCTTTGATTAGTTCCCCTTGATTAGATCCCCCTTGATTACTTCCCCTTGATTAGGTCCCCTTGATTAGATCCCCCCATGATTAGGTCCCCTTGGTTAGATCCCCTTGATTAGGGGTACCCTTGATTAGGTCCCCTTGATTAGGTCCCTTTGATTAGATCCCTTTGATTAAGTCCCATTGATTAGATCCCCCTTGATTATGTCCCCTTGATTAGTTCCCCTTGATTATGTCCCTTTGATTAGTTCCCCTTGATTAGACCCCCTTGATTAGGTCCCCTTGATTAGGTCCCCTTGATTAGGTCCCCTTGATTAGATCCCCCATGATTAGGTCCCCTTGGTTAGATCCCCTTGATTAGGGGTACCCTTGATTAGGTCCCCTTGATTAGGTCCCTTTGATTAGATCCCTTTGATTAGGTCCCATTGATTAGATCCCCCTTGATTATGTCCCCTTGATTAGGACCCACTTGATTAGATCCCCCTTGATTAAATCCCCTTGATTAGATCCCCCTTGATTAGGTCCCTTTGATTAGATCCCCTTGATTAGGTCCCCTTGATTATATCCCTCTTGATTATTTCCCTTTGTTTATGTCCCCTATTTAGATCCCCCTTGATTAAGTCCCTTTGATTAGACCCCCCTTGATTAGATCTCCCTTATTAGATCCCCTTGATTAGGTCCCTTTTATTAGATCCCCTTGATTATGTCCCCTTGATTAGATCCCTCTTGATTAGATCCCCTTTGATGAGGTCCCCTTGATTAGATCCCCTTGATTAAGTCCCCTTGATTAGATCCCCTTGATTAAGTCCCCTTGATTAGATACCCTTGATTAGGTCCCCTTGATTAGATCCCCCTTGATTAGGTCCCCTTGATGAGGTCCCCTTGATTAGATCCCCTTGATTAGGTCGCGAAAGCACCAACCTATTTCGGTGTCCCTTCCCCCTTTTTTTTCAGAGTATTAACTGCATTCACGCTATTGATTGATTTTAATTTTGACGCCCGTCATCACTTGCATTGTTTCCCCTAGACTCTGAACACTTTGACTCCGGAGTTATGTTGTTATATGATAGCTTGAACCGGTCCCTTATACAGTGTTAAACGCATCTAGGTCTGTCCAAAATGAGCATAGATTATGATCTTTAAAAAAGAGTCAACTGGAGTTTTTCTTGTTTCATTACAATAGTATTATAAAATGAGCAATAAAGTTAAAGAATTTATAAAGTTTAATAGATACTGTTGTAATTTTTATATACAGAATGACTCAGACACGTGGGTTCAATAACTACACTAATCCTTTTATTTATTACTACAAATTCACTTTACATGTAATCTACAACTTCTAAGCTAAACTAATACATCCAGATAGAAAAATCACTACAAGCGACTAGCGAGTCGAACGTGTTACATTTTTGGTAACGAACTTGCTGTCTAAAAATAACTGCCTAACTACCGAGTAACTACTGTCCACTTTTTCTCTGGTCACTGCTTATATCCAAAGACCTCAAACCAGGTCACGTGACTGGTCTCTCGACGCTTCGTCCTGATGCTAGTGCCAGTTGAGGAGGGGAGGGGGAGCGACAGTTGTTTCATCCCTCCCCCCCTCCCCATCTCTTTATTTTGAACACCCGTCCAGGTGAGAAAATGGCGCAGAGTCGTGGGTCAGTAGGAAGAGGGTTACAACAATACGTTATAGATATATTTAACAGATAGATTTTTTGTGTGGTGCCCCCCTCTACCTTTTTCGCCCTAAACACGCGTGTACTTTGTTGATAGGTTAATCCAGCTCTGGGTTTATTTAATTTAGTAGACCAGTCAATTACATCGTAACCATGATAAATTTGTTTCACTAACCTGCCAATGTCGTCATCTGTGTGGTACATCTTGTCAAGTGGCAATCCTACTTTGATATAATAGACGACAAGAGGGTGGACGGCCAATTGACCAGTCTCTGCTATTTCTCTGATTACGTATCTTTCTATCAGTTTTTTAAGTCTAGAAAACCAAAGGGTGTGGCTGGCTTGAGGATAGTGACATTTGAAACAGATCCTGAAGTGTTCTATTTTTGCAATCAGAAATCATTAAAATAGTTCGAAAATATTTTCTCCAATTTTGTATTTAGGTTAACACTTATTACACAATGAAGAAAAAAAATAACAATAACAATAAAGCAAAAGCCACCGAGTAAAACATTTGAAAAACATTTAACATTAGGTAGATTATAAATAAGTCTGTTGTGTAGTAGATTTAGTTTAATTTCAAGCCAATAAAGTCGTATTTCAAGAACACGATTATTTCAGTACTATTAAAATCGTAAAAAAAACAACATTTTGTATGATTAAATAAAACATTCTGTTCGCGATAAACTTATGTTATCTAATTACCTTCCGTAAATGAACTTTGACCCAAAGCTTCAAGAAGCTCTAAATCTTCGTTTGTCACCCAATTTACTACTTCATCTGTTCTTGCGTTGAACAGATGATAGAAAAATTCTCTGTCCCATGATAAGAGTTCTTCCAGTGATCCCGGAAAACGTGCATGTAAAAGTTTCATTGACTGGACTTTATCTTCGTTCCTGAGGTATCTCTGACACAGTTGAATAATAGCCTCGGGTAGACACAGCGCTGTTTGACAAACGTAGACGTAGTCCATGATGTTGACACCCGGGGCGTGAATGGTTAATAGGCAGTGCACATCCAGCGGGTCAGTCAGCATCCCTATGTCGGAACATTTTGTGTGATGACCCGAAATCAGATACCTTTTGTACGTCGTCATGACAACAATCACTTTAAGATTTACACTTGACCGGTAAAGGCCCAGCATTTTGTTTAAGAAAGTAAGGAACTTGGTATCACTCTGGGGTGTATTTAGACTTTCACATTTGTGAAATATGAAAACGGTCTGACTTTTGACTTACGGTTGACTGGATTGTCAACAAAATTTTATTTTCTTCAGGTGAAAGATGCTCTCCGGTTAATACCGCCATGATGGCTGTAAACAGTTCTGGCAGATTGCTCACGTTTTTACACAGAATATGATAGGGTGTTATGGGCCATGGTCTGCTTATCCGATGATGTTGTAACGCCTGTTAAATAATTACAGTATTACATTTTGGAAGCTATTTGGAGGAAAATATGCGGAAAAAATATGTGTGCATTATAATTATATTAAATGTAACGTAATATTTTCTAGAGCCAGTCTTAACATTTATTTTTAGCCTGTATTCATCTGTTAGTGTATTTATAATATCTTTCTTGCGATTCATGTGTATAAATTATTAGAGAGTTGTGTTCAGAAAAGGGGCCTTGTCATTGCTCGACACTACAAGTAGAATATTTAGCTCAAAAAATCTATATAAATAACAGTGGTGTGGGTTCTGCGTTATCAAAAGTAAAGAATCAATACAACAGTATTTAAGTTTAAAATTCGTCAAACAAAAGCAATACATGTAGTAATAAAAAAAAACATGAAAAAATCGGATCTGCCGAAATCCGAAAAATAACCTAGCCTACCGATCAAGCCTAAGGGGATATAACTCTATTCAAAGGTTTTGCAGGGTACAGCTATTGTAAAAATAATTTGAATGATCAAGAAGCAGGGATGTTTGTCATTTCATTGTATTCTACAATCGTGTTACTGAGCCTGCAGCCAGTTTATTTTTTTTTTAAATTATATTAATTAAGTATTACGATATGCATACTACATTAGATGTAGTGTAACGTAACCCAATATATACGATCTTTTGTTTATAATTCTAAAAGTGGCACTCGGCCCAAAACTGTCCCCCCTCCCCTGGCCTATGGGTAATTAGCTGTAAAGCCTGTTAAAATGGACCATGAAAGTGAAGGACATCCGATTTGGAATATTGATTAGAGCCGCGAGAATATCCAACTACGCTACCAAGTTAAAATAAACAATCTATATTTTTAAACTAAAATGCTTAGAGCACATTCATATGTACATTATAAACCCCTCCTTTCCCGGGCTTACCCCCGCTCCCTTTTCCTACTTTCCTTTCCTCCCATCGTTCCATCCTACCAACCCATCCAATCCCGGACTCCCGAAATCGTAAAAGTTTGAGATTATCTGATAACACTGGCATATATATTCACATAAAATATTATTATTAAGGTATCCACAAACCAAAGCGAAACTTTCCGCTGCGCTATTTCTCACGTGAGATTTTTCTAAGTGCGAAAAACCTAGGCGAAGTGAAAGTGGGCGTCAGCCGACCGGATATATTGATTTTTTAATTTTCTTTTTTTTTGTTTGAAGACGTCGGCAGACATTTTCTTCTTATTATACATTTTCTACAGTTATTGTATTTTAACAAGTAAAAAGTGAAAAAAAAAAACACTTACTTTTTGGTATAATCTGTTATAATTCATATTTCTATTTATAAATGTAAGTCTTATTTGTTAATTTAAGACATTTATATCAATTGTAACCTTGATTTTCATTTGAGTCGATGTTTCTAGGCAGCCATTTTGGATTGTTTACAATCGCGAAACGCGAAAAAACTGGGCAAGAAGCGATGTCGCGAAATTTCTCTGCACCGCCGCGGAAATTCTCCGTGGTTTTAGCATCTCCATATAAATACATTGCCGCGAAAGAAGGGCGAATTTGGCGAGCTACCTAGATACGTGAAGTTCGCCTTGATCTGTGCGTACCTTTATGGGAAAAAATAGTCATTAATGCACCCACTTCCATCTCCGAGAACCAACAAGTCCCATGCTATCGTGAACATCAGACCCTATCTTTCCAATGAAATATATATATATATATATATATATATATATATATATATATATATATATATATATATATATATATAAAGAATAAAAATTGCATAACTAATATTCAAATCTTCAATTAAGATACAAAAAATGTAATGGGGTAAATTAAGACAAAATGAGTACCGTTATAATACAAACCTACAATAAGACACAAAACAGAGAGTTGAAAAGAAACACAGTCTATACATTAGTAGATTACTAGCTGTTTTGAAACAGTTTTCCTTGATAAGCTCCAACCACCATTCCCATAATTTTAAATTAAGACATAATCCTTCAAAAACACAAAAAACGTATGATACATTCAATGTTTAGTTTATTTTATTCTAAATCTTTTCAATACTCCTGACTACGTTTCTTAATGAATTCAAAGCCTGCACAACAGTCAGACGTAGTCACGAAAGTTAACACATTTAAAAAATAATAAGAAGAATAAACAATGCCATCTTGGAATAAAGAAGGAAATAATTAAGTGTAAAACTCTTTATGATGTATAAAACCATTTTCATTATTGATCTCCTCCATACCTACAACACTCACATTCAGGCACGCCGAGAGGGGGGCATGGGGGATCATTGCCAGGGGGGCCCGCATCTGTAAGAAAGCCCGGCCGCCCCGACCATGTCAATCTTTTCACGACTTATTGTTTATTTTATGCCCTGCCCTGGGACCCGTGTTGGCTCTCGGCGCCACTGCTCACCTTAAAGTATTCAACTGATACTTACTAATTCATTAGATATTAATAAATGTTATACTAGAATGCAGGCTCGTAGCGTCGGGGTGGGGGGAGCCGGCCCCACCTGCGCTTTGTCTGGCCCCCTCTGCTTGTTTGCACTACTTAGTAACATTAATTTCCGCCCCCCCCCCTGCTATACGCCTGGCCCCTGCTGTAGAATGTCTGGCCCCCTGCTGTAGAATGTCTGGCCCCTGCTGTAGAATGTCTGGCCCCTGCTGTAGAATGTCTGGACCCTGCTGTAGAATGTCTGGCCCCTGCTGTAGAATGTCTGGCCCCTGCTTTAGAATGTCTGGCCCCTGCTGTAGAATTTTAACCCTACGGGGCTGCTAGAATGTTTTTTTTATTCTCAAATGTGAATGAGAGTTGGGAGACCACTAGTACACACAACGGGAAATATCTGATTACTTCACGAATGAATGACTTAAAGGTTATGACGGCGTAGTCAGAAACAACACCTTTTTTTTAATCTGTGAATTTTTTTGATTAAAACTTTTTATAAAAAAAAACGGCGGCTTTGAATACATTTCGATTCGTACTTTTGAGTCCAAACCTTTTTAATGTCGACCCAGGTATGACCAGTTGCTCTTGGCCCTGCATGCTGGCGCTTAACGCTAAGGCCTTTTCTGATCGTTTAACAATCTACAGTTCAATTTAAATCCCGAGAGCAAGGCGTCCTGACAGGCCGCATTGAAAGCCGTTTGTTCTAATCACGACAGCCGAACTGATCTCAATAATATGCAATGATTTTTTTTTGTTTCGATCCTGGAGATTGGGACGCATATAATATTTCTTTCATCTGCTAAAACTATGTTTTAAGGGTATGCATGATAGCGGTCAGCTGATGTTAAGATATCAAATTCCATCATAAAAAAATTGTAATTAAATTTTTTTTTCTCATATTATTACCCTCACTGGGTACCTTAACCTCAGAATTGTATATTTTATGACAGTCTTTACCTACACTACGTCCACAGCTTTTCTAAACGATGCAGCGTTTATTAATTATGACCTTCACTTACCTGTTTGACAAGGGTTGATTTCCCTACCATCGGAGGTCCACACACTTGGACAATATTTCCTGGTTGCAGTAGGGACATAAAGTCCATCTTCTCTGCTAGTCTAAAACTATCCAGTTGGTGTAGCTACTGCTCCATTATTTTTTTATCCCTGAAAAGGGCTTCTAAAAAAAATAGTTTCTTTATGATTACATGTAATACTTTGTTAGACACAATCGCAAGCTATGTGTCAAACTGAATGCACATTATCTTTTTGAATCTGTTTCTTCGCCAGCCATATTAATTATAATTATTTTGGTACAAGATTTCTTTTAGAAACAAAACAAAGTATAAATAATAGGCATTGTATACATAAAAACCGAATTTTAATTGTCAAAATACACTGGGTGTTATTATCTAGATGCAAACAAAGGGATTAAGATTCCCCTAATTATTTTTTCTGAACCGTGATTTATACAATTAGTTAACATCATATGGTGCTTTGATACTTTGTTTGACAGCTATCATATTTTCAGTAAGACTTAAAGATAGATCATTCTGTCCTTTCTTTTTATATTTGGACAGAGTGTGTATGTGAGGGGGGAGTGGCGTGGAAGAGGATAAGCTAACAGAAAAATATGATTTAAAAATTAACACTAATTACACATGTAAATGATAAATAAACACTGAACGTGTTAATTTACCTATTACGAATATGCTTTGAAAAGAAATGACGTAAAAAAAAAGGGTGGGGAGAGTGAGAAAGCTTCTGATATTATTGTATAGAAGGTGAATTACCTAAAAAAAAAGTACCTGCACTATCGAAATCTGGTGCGATTAAACGTGTAGGATCGAAAAAATCTAAAAAAAAAAGATTCCACGAAAATCGACGGAAAAAAAACCCGAAGCTTGACTCTGTCATTTAAAGGTTTTAAATGATATGTCCAGCATATCGTAAAAACAGTGTCATATACTCGTTGTCATTTGATATACAGCGTGTCACGTTACGAAAAAAAAAAGGTTCAATATCGATCGCTTGCTACAACTGTCCAGAAATTTATTACATGTATTGTCATCTGTCAACAGAAGAAAAATCCCAAGGGCTTTGTGAGGGGAAAAAAAAATCTTCGGTAACGTGAAACTTGTTGAAACTTAGTGGCGAGACCCGCAACTTGGTATGGAGAGGGAGATAGAGAGAGAGAGAGAGAGAGAGAGAGAGAGAGAGAGAGAGAGAGAGGTGCCCCACCCCTCTATTTGTACATATCCAAGCGGATATTGACGTCACTGATTAAACATTGCTCTACATACAGATCAAATTTACGGTAAAAGTTGTGATTTTTAAGCTGTATATTAAGGTATATTAAGCAAACATAATACGACCAAACTTTCGTCAACATAATCTGAGTGTTCATTTACAATATATCTCAAAGACTGTCGCGAGCATTGGTTTTCATTAGGGGGCGACCGATATGCCTTTTTACCGATAGTCCGATATTTCCCCCCAGCATTTTTACCGATACAGATACCGATATTTTGTTTTAATCAACAACAATGCCAAACACGTATATTTCTCGTGCTACAGCTAATGACGTATGTCAACCCATGCTCTCCCCTTCCCTGTCATATTTCGTAACACTTCGCCCACACGTAAGTCTTGTTCCCTCCCCCACCCCAACTTCCCATCCCAAAAAAAAAAAATACATACATATGTTCACTAATTGTATCATTCAAGTTCATACATTAGAATTAAAAAATGCCAATCCTATTGTTTCAAGGTCATATCGCTGATGCAATTTTTGTGGACTTGACAATTTCTGTGTACGGGTTTTTTTTCCTTTTTTTTTTTTTTAAATCTTGTCTGATCTGGTTATAGAATTGGGTTATTTACGGATTTTTTTTTCTGCAACTCTGTTGTGAAAAAAAAAAACAATGTATCGGCAGTCAAAAAACGGCCGGTCCGATTGTTAACCCATAGTGCCAATATCGGTTCGACTATCGGTCGCTCCCTACAAAAATCGGTCGATCCGATATTAACCGATAGTGCCAATATCGGTCCGATACCAATACCGATCCGATTATCGGGCGCTCCCTAGTTTTCACACACACACACACATATATATATATATATATATATATATATATATATATATAGATAGATAGATAGATAGACAGACAGACAGACAGACAGACAGACAGACAGACAGACAGACAGATAGATAGATAGATAGATAGATAGATAGATAGACAGACAGACAGACAGACAGACAGACAGACAGACAGACAGATAGATAGATAGATAGATAGATAGATAGATAGATAGATAGATAGATAGATAGATAGATAGATAGATAGATAGATAGATAGATAGATAGATAGATAGATAGATAGATAGATAGATAGATAGATAGATAGATAGATAGATAGATAGATAGATAGATAGATAGATAGATAGATAGAATGATAGATAGATAGATAGATAGATAGATAGATAGATAGGTAGATAGATAGATAGATAGATAGATAGATAGATAGATAGATAGATAGATAGATAGATAGATAGATAGATAGATAGATAGATAGATAGATAGATAGATAGATAGATAGATAGATAGATAGATAGATAGATAGATAGATAGATAGATAGATAGATAGATAGATAGATAGATAGATAGATAGATAAACAGACAGGCAGGCAGGAAGTCAGGTTGGTAGGTAGGTAGTTGTATTTTGAAATTTAGAATTGATTGTCTAAACTCTTTAAGGAAGAATATTGTTTGAATTTTATTTGCAATTTTTTTTTTCTTTCAATTAAAATTTTTCTATTGCAAACCTTTTTGAGTTGAAATTATTTAAGTCAAACGATTAGGTTTTAAAGGTAATACAAAACATCACTGTACCAGTTTTCTAGACAACGCCAATATAAATCTAACATTATTAGCCCTAAAGGAAAATAAATTGATTAAAATCGAACAAAATTGTATTTAACCAGAAAAATCACACTTCCGTGTGGGGAAAATTAACAATGTTAAAGAAACAACTGAAGAGTATTTTTCTCAATCATAAGTAGTGTATAGAGTATATATAAATATAAATATATATTTTTTCATTTTTTCTATCCATTTCTTCTTAAATCTAAAACATACCCAAAAAGTACGTTGAAGTAATCTTCCATCAAAAAAAAAAACACCAAAACAAAAGAAAACATCAAAACAAAAAACACCAAAACAAAAAACACCAAAACAAAAAAAACACCGAAACAAAAAAAACACCAAAACAAAAAAAACACCAAAACAAAAAAAACACCAAAACAAAAAAAACACCAAAACAAAAAAAACACCAAAACAAAAAAAACACTAAAACAAAAAAAAACACTAAAACAAAAAAAAACACCAAAACAAAAAAAAAACAGCGACAACATACAAATGAAATATATCTCGAATCATCTAAAAAATGATTTGTTAGTTAAAGTCATGTAATAAGAAACAATTTTTCATAAGCTTTGTAGCGCGTCTTTGTATTTAATAAAAGAATTGTAGCCAATTTTTTTCTTTACTTGGTGTTACGATAAAACATACCTTTTTGTGAATTTTAAGGTCTTGACTAAAAGTAATTATAACAAAACACGGTAGTCTTTTTATTGAGGAAAAAAAATGGCAAAAACCAATAAATAACACAAATTAATCTTTAGAGGGTAGATTGAACAACCTTTACAAACGTATCCAACTTTTTGAGTGAATAATTGTTCTTTTTAAATAATTCATGGTCATAGAGTCATAACAAAAATGAACTAGCGATTGATATATCTCGTTTCAAAGAATGTAGTGTACTGTAGTTCTTGAAGATTACACAGCGCACAGCCATAATATTCTCTCTTCGCCCAACCCTGCTGTTATTGAGATATTCCTGGAATTATCAACACGCTAGGCACTAATGCACACGCTGACGCGCTTTTTTATTGTTTGGTGTATTAATCAACATTGATTTAAAATCCTAAGTAACATTATGCTTATTTTAGGTTAAGGTTAAAGAGATATCGGATGTGAATTTGCTATCGTTTTTTTGCCTTCTGTATTCAATTACCATTGTAAAGACACAAAACACTGTATGACTGACTGATCGAGCATAGTTGTAAAAGACAAGACATGAAATTGGCAGCTTGGCATAGAACATGTGACATTGATTATTATTAACACAAAATACAGCTGCTAGAAAACAAAAAATAGGACTACTTTTTCAAAAGACTATTATTTGTTTTCAATTGTTAATTATATTTTAATTATTTTAATCTACTTATTATTATTAATACATAAAGAAACGAATATTTATTTCAATTGACAATCGCAGCAGCCATGTCCATCAATGCCACAGACCTAAGCTGACGAGAGTCATCAAAAAATTATTTTACTGTGAATGAGCATTCCACAATATACGGGGTTTTTTCATAGTATTGCACAGAGATACTAGAATTTCTCTAGTATATTTTTCATGCTGTTGTCTAAGCTCTTTATCTATGTATACCCCCATGCGCTCTTACAAAATCTTACGATGGGGTCCGATTTTCGTGCGTTACTGTCTATCTGAGAGTTCCGGGTATTGTCGCAAAAAAAAATATCTGGTGTAACTGCTAGTTTTAGAGGGAAAAAGCTAGAAAACGGAAGATTTTTTTTTATCCCAATGCTTACAAAAATACCAAAATGTATTAGGCTATTACTCATGAATTATGTTTTATTAATGAGTACTTGAATAATCTGTCATTAAAAGGTATTGGGTCAGGCTGCACATATTCTGTAGCATTAGTAGGTTCAATTTTGCTTAAAATTTCTTTTAAAAAAATTCAATATTTTTGAAGTCTTTCTTTAGTGATATTTTACTGCAAGAATTGTTGTCTCTCAATTTTAATTTTCCACAATATTCATACTGCTGTAAAGCTGTGTAATTTAAACAAGAAAAAGCCATTCCGGCCACACTGGCAAGATTGAACAAGCTGCACTATTATGTAATACAGGCAAGACGTAGCCATGGGGGGGCTGGGGGCTGCAGCCCCCACACCTCCCCCCAAATTAATTGTAAAATTAAATTCTATTATAATTAAGACTTCTTTATCTTTGCGTTCCAATTTTTTTCTTATATAAAACTCTCCGCACAGCCCCCCCCCCAAACCGCACAGCCCCCCCCCTCCCCCCCCCAAACCGAATTCTGGCTACGGCCTTGAATACAGGGCAACACTGCAGTCAAACAAAATCAAACGCCTAATAATAGTTCACCAGAATTCGATATAAAGTCGTAAAATATATAGAACTTCAAGAGAGAGAGAGAGAGAGAGAGAGAGAGAGAGAGAGAGAGAGAGAGAGAGAGAGAGAGAGAGAAATTCCCTTATGACACTAATAGATGTCAAAAAAAAATCTTTTGTTGTAAACGTAGCTGATAGAGGCATCACTAAGGGCTCAACGGGACAGATCAAGATACATTCCATTTATAGAACTGAAAACAGTATGACAATGACCAACACATTTGTGCTCTGTGTGGCGTGGACCAAAGACCGCACCAGGTAATTTTATCCACTGAGTTCTATATTCATATTACTTTTGTCAGGGGCTCCAATCCTTCTTTGTAAAGGGGGGAGGGGGTTCAGGCATCGCTTTCAAAATGTATTTTCTTGTTATTTAATTTGGAGCCTTTTAAAAAAAATTAAATGAAAATGAAACAATTTTCCCCATATATAGACAAACAAAAAACTCACTCTAAGACATTTAAAGATGAACACCTCCCCCCTTGCCTTTCCCCCAGCGTAAACGTAATAAGAGGACAGTCCCAAGCAGATCGGGTAATGTAGGCCTACCATTTAATCGAGTAATGTAAGTTTTACTGTAAAAACACGTATATATTTATTATAAACTTGAGATATCAGAACATGCAGAGGTCCGCAATCAATGGAGTTGTACTTGTAAAAAAAAATTCACTTCAATTTTTGCCTACCATTAGTGTATTAACTATTATAGTTCTTGTTTTCTTATCTTATGAATTGATTTTATTTTGATTGCTTATTATAGCATTTTTTTTATAGAAACGGGAATATCCGGTTTAGTGATTCGCCGAAGAAGTTTACTTTATTCAACATAGGCTATAGGACCTTTTTTAATTTTTAAAAAAATGTCGTGTCGTTTAAAAAAATACACGTCATGTCTTAAAAGATTTTTTTCATTGTATGGCGAATTCATAAGGATTTCAGAAAATTCGTCTCCCAAATCTTCATTTGATATTTTGAATTTTGATTTCAATTCCTCAACGCAGCTCAAGTTCAAGCATTCAAGTAGTAACACGTTGACCTTTTTTTTAAATTGTTTTTTTTTTACTGCAGCCCTAACGTGGCTCAAGAGGCTTTTTTAAATGTAAGTTTTCTTTTTTATATATGAGTCAGAAGTGTTGTTGATATCCTGTATCTTGTAGTGCAGGTGACAGCACTGGTTAAGAATTAACACTATTGTTTCGTATTCTGCATTTCCCGAACGGGGCACAAATTTTATGACAGACTGTGTGCTGTAAAATTCGACACTTTTTAAAGCAAAACGAATAAATATTCGGAAATATTTTTGTGTAGTTCTTTTCATGTACAACGTAATGTACCGTGTAATGTTATGTATGTAATGAGTGTAGTGTTTCGCGGCGTAAGTTTACATAGATAAATATTTTAATAACACATTTACATCAACTCAAATGCACATAACTGGCGACTAGCGGAGACACATTTATTGATGTATCCTACATTCAACTTCATTGTTTACAGAAATACATACGTTTGAGCCTTTTTATACTTAACTTAAATTTTGCACAAGACAGATTTAAATTTATCAAGTTAATCAGCTAATAAGTTATATAATAATAATCCGATTACGTATATATGTAGTTTAGTAAGATATTTTATCTATTACACATTCCAGACCTCTTCATTATAATATATAATAATAATATATAATACACACAAAAACACACACAGACATGATATAAGTATCTTTGTATCATTAATGAAATGTGTGGAAATGTGTATAAACAAGCCTTGCAAGATCTATAGTCAGAGTTATATTATATAAAGCTCACTATCTTATGCCATTATCTTAAGTAGGCAACATTAATTAAATAATATATTATTTCTTATTTTAAAATTTTTTGCTAGTGCATTTTTAAAAATGTTTTTATTTCAACTTATAAAGTAATAATTTAATGTGTTTGCGATTGACCCTTTCTAGCCCTTTTAGTCCCATTAAATCAAATTAGTATCTTAAGAATTAAGGACAGTAAAATGATTATTAAATCTATTTAAATTCATTCATTTTTCATCATAAAAAATTAAGTACATTACTGAAATCATTTTATTTTGTTTATTTGCTGCTATCCCTCCTTCCAAAATCCTTTTTTTTTTCACTTTAGTCACTTTTACTATGGTACTTACAATTCAGGTTTTTTCCCTGTGAGCACCATAATTTTATCATTCATTAATTTCTTTTAATATTTTCCAACTGTACCAAAATTTATCTTGCCAAGGTTGTCAACAGACATTGAATCAGCACTTACTTTTATTGGACTATATCTCTAGCCCATAACTGACTTTGTTACTTTTAGTGATAGTAGCTTTCTTTCTGTGTAAACCAAAAAAACTCTTCATATTATGCTGTCATAAAAATGGGAAATTAAGTCACAATCACAACTAATGGTGGGAAAATGTAAACTTTTAAATGTACTAGAAACTAGGTCAACTTATTCATGGCTGTAGCGAGCTATCTTGGGTTCCTAAGCACATCCACTAATACTTGCCCCTCTGGTCACACACCCCAACCAATGGCTAAGTCATTTTATGGCAGATTACTGAATCCAATGTGGTGGGGGGGGGGGGGGGACTGGCAAGTTTTTTGGGTCGCACCTCTTCTTGTGTTGGCCCTCCCTAATTGGAAATTTCTTGAAATATTGTATATGCTGCTCAACATAAGTAATTTTTTAAAATAAAAAATCTCTAATGTAGCATGATACTTAAAAGTTGATAGTTTATCCTTAGCTGAAAAATCTATTTCAGCCACAAATTATTAAATCATAACCATTGAACTAAGCTGTTTTCAATTGAAGTTTCAAAATTACACTTAATATAAATAACATTCATTGGCTGCAAATAATGTTGGCTACATTAAATGTTGCAGGCTGAGAAAAACACCAACATTATAATATAACAAGTAACAGAGTGCAAGCACAGAAACTCCTTAATTGTGATAGTTAAACAGCTCATCCTTGTCTTTCCAACATCCACAGTCAGCAGGACACTTTAACTCACAGGCTGCGAAGGTCAGGTTGGTATCTTCTGTGAACTTAAGCAAAACAGTAAATAATTGATGCAGTCATATTTTAATTTATATTTGAATGAAAAGTTAAGAAAATTTATTTTTACTATATTTATTTTATATTATTTTATTTTTCAGTAGGCAATTTTTTTCTTTATTACTATTTTAGCTCTTGTTTGATGAAAAAAATTCAGCATTAAGGGCGAATTAATTAATTGACACAAACTATTTAATTTAGTTTTCGATTATATTCTATCATATTGGCATAATAAACAAGCCAATTTAGTTTAAGGAATACATCTCTTTACTTTAAACTGTGCATTAGCCTATATGTCTATTAAATTTCTTTTAACCAGGTGATTGTTCAAATAGATCAGTTCAATAATAATTCTAAGTTCAAGTCTTTATTATTAATAGCATAACCAAAAAAAAAGAAAGGGGATGTTATGTATTTGTCCATAAGTAGATTTTACCACTGTTAAAGTCATTTTTGATGTATTGATTCTGTCAATAAACTGTTGTCTTTGTCAAGAAGAAAAGAAGCAGAAGTGGCAATTGTTTTTGATAATTTTCATAAATTAGCATCTTGTAGAATTACAAAGTTAGTTTCTTTTTATTAATGTTTATAATGGGAAAGTAAAGATGAAGAGTTTGATGTCAAATGAATAAGGAAGAAATGCACCAGTATATTAATGTGAAAAATAGTTGCAATATAGTGCAACTTATTTAAGTCTTTTTTAAATTTGAATTCCTTTAAAACAGAAAAAGTATTAAAAAAAAACTTTTAAAAAATAAGCTTTTATTAAATTGCACTACAAAGTAAAGAGAATTTTCTCAGATCCTACACATATTTGTATAAATTATCATTACTAAAATTTAAAGCGTGGGTGCTACCTCTTGAAAGTTTGTAACTTGTAAAATTATAAACAAAAAATATTCTGGACTTTGTAGGCTGTGTCTTTCATTACATGTCCATCTTGAATACAATGTAATTGACTAAACATGTCTTTACATTAACTGATAAAAGACAATAAATTAGTCTATTTATCTATATTGGCACACATGCTTATATTTTTAGTAACGATATTTAAATAAATATTTGTATGATCTAGGAAATTATTTTTCCACTTTGTAGTGCATTATAATAAAACTTTATTTTTAAAATGGTTGATTTAATTTTTAGCATTCTTCTTTTTTTTAAACTATAAAGATGTTAAAATAATAAATTTTTCACTAGTTATCAACATGTCTTTATGTACTATCATCTAGTTATGGTTTAATACAGGCATGAGCAATCTTTTTGAACCATGGGCCACACAGATTTATTAAAGTTTACCTAAGGGTCATTTTTATGCTGGTCTGAATTCTCTCCTTTGTATGTGTCTGGTTTAAATCATCAGATTGATTTTTCATTAGGCTCAGATTTAAAAACTGTGCGTAGGCTTCAACTGGTTACCATTTTTGGTTAACTGCAGTTGTTTCTTAAATAACAATTATTTTCTGTTATTCGCAAGTCAGTAACTGATATTCAGTAAACTAAAAACTATAATTAGTTAGAGTGAAATGTCTAATTTAACTATAGGCCCTAAATCCCCACCATGAATCCTTTTCATTCTTTTTGATCTGGGAAAAACTTAAAATCAATAATAGCAGGACCAGCAATACATTTAGCTATCGATGCTTTTCAATAAATGTTCCTTACAAATTGGCTCACTGGGCATGTTCATCTTTTGAAATGTTTGTACTGAACAAATATATTGTTTACGTTTATAGGGAATACATTTATCAATATGCACAATGTTTATTTATTACTATTCATTGAATAGCTGTGAAAAAAATAATATAAATGGAGACGTGGATGCACAATGGGGACTGTTATAGACAAGCAGAGAAAATACACATCATGTCTCTTATAAAGCCAGGGACAGTTGTCCAAGTGTGTGGACCTCCCATGATTGGAAAATCAATGTTGGTAAACCAGGTGGGTTAATAATTTCATTGCTCTATGTCTCGATAGAAGTAATTTTTTGAGGAACACAACAGTATTTTTTGTCATTCCAGAAGTATTTCTTGAACAGATAAACCTTATTAATTATTTGTCTTTCTTTTTTTTATTAAATGTCATTTTTTTAATGCCTAAATATAGTTTAAAATTAACACATCAAATCTCATTGTATTATTTATTTGATGGAAATGGACTACAAGAAAGTATATCTGAAATACGTTTTTAAAAGTATAGGCCTGCTGGTTTTAAGTTTTTATCAAGATTGACACTTGTAACTGGATATAATTAAAATATTCAATCATTTTGTTCCCCGTATCCTCCTGACATAGCTTCTAAACTAAAATACTGTAAATCATTCAACAGGCAATACAAGATCATCTTATAAGTAAACCATGTCCCACAACATTCTATCATATTATGTGTAAAAAGATAAACAATCTGCCAGATTTGTTAACAGCTATCATGGCAGCATTACCTGGCCAGCATCTTTTACCTGCAAGAAATAACACGTATCCAATGAAAGAGGCTCTGTTGATCGTCCAGTCAACGGTAAGTCAGACTTCAAATCAAAGTCATGTGTTTATATTTCACAAATGTGAAGGTTTACATTCACCAGAAAGTGATCTTCCATTTCTTAATTTCTCAAACAAAATGGTTGGCCTTTACCGGTCACATGGCCTGAAATTAAGTGTTGTCATGACCACATACAAAAAGTTTCACATTTCTGGGCGACACACAAAATTGGCTAACATAGGAATGCTGACTGATCCACCGGACATTCACTTTCTGTTAAGATGTCACATCCCGGCTGTCACTATCAAAGACTATGTCTACATTTGTCAGAGAGCACTCTGTCTACCCGAGGCTGTCATTAAACTAAGTCAGAGATACCTCAGTGACAAAGACAAAGTCCAGTCTATGAATCTTTTACATACACAGTATCCGGGATCACTGGAGCAGCTCATGTTGTGGGACACAGAATTTTTCTATCAGCTGTTCAATGCCAGAACAAATGATGTCATAAATTGGGTGTCACAAGAAGATTTACAGCTTATAGCAGCTCTGGGTCAAAGTTCATTTACAGAAGGTAATTTAGAACATAAATTAATCTTTTTAAATCATTAAACCATTTGAAATATTTTGTTGCTTTTAGTTTACTTTATTTTCTTCGCACCCCCCCCCCCCCCCGCAAAGTTTTAGTTAAGATTGCATCTAAAAATATTTCAATAAAATATTTTGTGATATATTTTCATCTGTTTTTAAAGTGATTACTTGTAACTATTTTTTGAAAATTTTTGTATTGTTGCTTTTCAGTGTTGGCCTGGTTAGTGTTTGTTTTTTTTTCTTATTGTGTCATGAACAATAAAATCAAATCTAAGTTCAGTTTATAGAAAATATTAATTGACCGTTTAATTGATTTCTGATTTAAAACATAGAACACTTCAGGAGGTGTTTCAAATGTCTCTATCCTGAAGCCAGCCACACCTTTTGGCTTTTTAGACTCGCAGAGCTGACAGAAAGCTACGTGATCAGAGAAGTTCCTGGAAGTGGTCAGCTGGCTGTCCATCCACTAGTTGTCTATTATATCCACATAAGCTGTCCACGAGCTCGATTGTCCTTCACAGTGGAAGATGTTTGCAGGTAACTATCAAATTAGGGACATCACATAAATTACATTTTACAGATTTTATTCTTGATTTGAATGCAGTGCTTTTTTGGTGTCAAAAATAATTTTATCTCAATTTTAAGCAATTAGATTGCTTATACAACAACAAACTTTAAGCGAATTTTAAGATTGACATACAACTCTAAACATAGTTCTTGATGACTTTTCTAGGAGCTTAACCTTCTTTCATAGTACGCATTTTTCTCATAATTTATAATGAAGAAAATTAGTTAATAGCAAGTCTCAATGTAATTTTTTAATTAAAATATGACTATTCATAAATGAGCAAATATGCGGAAATTAAATCCTGTGAAATAACCTTATTTTATACTTATGGTTTTTTTTTATTTTTTTTTTAATGACTCTTTTTTAAAGTACCAGAAATTTCATGAGTCATGTGATTATGAAAACAGAAGAGAACATGAGGAAACATGGCAGAAAAGGTCAACTCTATGGCTGCCATGTCCAGGAATGGCCAGTCCTCCAGCATCTGTTGAAGGGGGCCATACATTCTCAAAGCTACAGAACTTTACTTCAAGTAAATATTTCTTTGTACAGAGTGCCTGTCATGTATATTTGGTAATTGTAAAACAAGGGACACAAATTGAGAAATAATTAGTATAAGAAAGCAAGTATCCAGTGAGTTGCAACCTTTCGCATGGCTGTTGAAGCAAGTAATTAGTAAAAGAAATTTACAAGATTCAAAAGTTATGAAATTTTTTTTAAAGATGTTTATTATTCAATATAAGAATGTGTGAGTTTTTTTTAGATTTGCTCCTTAAAATCTTTTTGGTTGAATATTACTAAATATGATAGAAAAGTTTCAATATATATGTGTACATGTGAACATTTGTCATATATATCACATTTTTTTTAGTATGGTACCATGATCAATAAGGTCAATAGGGTGCCTCCTGTGCCAGGCTATCCTGGTCTGGGAGACATACCGGGGTCTATAGGGAAAAGATCATTGAGGTACTCCTAGTCTAGAAAAAAAAAACAACCTTTGCGATGGTGGTGGTACTGTGGTCAAAGAGAACTATCCGAGACCATAGTACTCACAGCCGGTGGTGGTGACACACAACACCCTTCCTCTTTGTCCCACTCAAACACACCTTAGCAGCCTGACATTTTGAGTGGGGGGGGGGCGGGTTGGTTCAGGCACATTACACCTTCCCCTCCGTCCGAGTGGAGTGAGTGATATTCTGACCGATCAGCAGAACACACCCCCTGCTGGTCTGGGCAGGTCTTAAAACCCTTTTTCTGGCAGATGTTAGCGGGCACACTCAACTCGCCGCTCTGTAAAGCGTGGCAGACGTGCATCAGCGCCGCCAACAGTGCTGGTGTGGTAGGCACACTACACCCTATCGTGCTGGCCATTGCGGCGTACAAAAAAAGATAAAAAAATTGATGGTAACTTATCAACACTTTGAAGCCACGGCTAGACTAGGTTTTTGGATCTTAACATGTTATCTAGCTAATAGCCAGAGTCGTTTTTATGGGTAGGGCTCCCTCTAAAAATGGAGGCCCCTTCAAGAATTAATTCCTATCTGTTCTGATGGTGAGAAAGCCCCAGAAGGTACCTATGCCAAGGGCCAAGATACCTCTGGCAGTCTCTGCCTAATGCTGCCAAATACTTAAAAATGGCTCTGCTGGTAGCACTAAACTCTAGTCAGTAAACAAAATATATATACACTTGTATTATTCCTAAGGTGGGCGTCATGGGCAGGAACCTGATAATATCCTGTTATCCCAACGAGTCCAGACAGTTCTATTCTATGATGTACAACAGCGCCAAGTTGATTGGCTCACCCAGTGAGGCCGCCGTCATGGAAATCTGTCTATCCCAGGCCACAGTTTCAGGCAAAGGTAATAAATCACAGATTGTATGACTGCATAACATGAACTTTTCTGATAATTGAAGTAACAGAGAAATAAATCTGTAAAATAGTCTATTTATCTATTGGCCTGTCCGCCAATCCACCATTGTGTGTGTCAGTGTGTCTATTTACGATATGGTTGCTCAATGCTAAAGCATAAGTTTAAAAAAATATAAACCACAGCAATTTTTATATTGAAATTCACCTGGCTTTAAAGATATGGGGATATTTGAAAGTACCAATCATAGAATGTTAAAGTCAAAATTTTGCTCATGTTCACTAGCGCTAAAGAATGATATTGAACACAAAAATTAGACCACTTTTTTTTTTTTTTACAAGAATGTAATGGCTGCACCTCATTTTACTTAGACGTAATTATTGTTCAAATAATTGAAACAAACTTATCCACATCGTGAAATTATTGTGTTTTTAACTTTATGGTTTGCGGTCTTATTCTTTCATTGCATTATAACTAATTTCAGTTGTACTATTTTTTTCATTACTTTTGCTTTGATCTATTTCATTGCTGTTTTTCACCTGTTTGCAGGCTGTTCAATTAGTTTTTTTTTAAGATTACCACATACTTATGACTGGTGTAATGCTAAACATTTCTAAACATTTAGATTCATTAAAATATTAAGAAAAACTGATTTAATAATTACTCTATCAATACAAATAATGAGTAACATTCAATAACAGATGTGGACTATTCAGTGGCTTTAAAGCACCTCGATTCGGCAATAGAAGCACTAAAACTTCAAGGACCTGATTTCTTCTATAAAACTGCTCTAAGAAAAAAGGCAAATATTTTGGAGAATCTTGGGGAACATCTTCAGTCAATAGAGTAAGTAAATATAAGCTGCACAATATTAGGTTATCAAAACAGTGACCACAGAACCAACACAGCAGTAGTTAACATACAGAATAAGCCAGGAGTAATTAGAATTAACACAAGTTGCAAGTGACCTACTGAACATGCACAGTAGTAAGTAACTGCTGAACTGACACATGAATCAGTGACCTCCAGAACTAACATAGAGTCAGTGACATTAAAAAAAAACAACACTGTAGAGGAAAAATGAACATTTTAAAATTTCTCTATGGCACCTATTCAGAGCCTGATGTTATGTTACTGTGTACATTTCTCATCATGTGGAACAGATGGCTGAGTGTGTAGATACTTGCCATTCGACCTGAAAGTCCTGGGTTCGATCCTCAGCGAGAACCTTGGGAATTTAGCGAGGTGAAATTTGTTTTCAACTCGTCTCACAAGTCCACTCTGCTTCAAATGGGTGCCTGACTTTAAGTTGGGGAAGTAAAGGCAGCTGGACGTTGTGCTTACCACACAATCCCTTCATATGCCGAGTTTATAGAAACAGATGAAATCTACACTTCATCTGCCCCAATGGCCCATTTGGACTAAGGGAACCTTACTTTACTTTTTTACATTTCTCATTGTACTATATTAAGTTAAAACTGAAATGAGTTCATTTGTTGTGGTGTGTGCGTCTAACATGGTGATTACCTTATCTAAACATGTTTATTTTTTGTATGCTGATATAATAGATAACTCATGTCGCATTCCAAATATAGTGTAAATAATGTTGAAATTTTTAATACATTTTATTAAGACACCTCATTTGGTAATATTGTGACCTAAATATTTAGGTGACAAAGCACAGCACTAGACCTGTTGTCATGACCTGTGGAGGGAAAGGTAGGGGCACATACAAAATGAATTCAGGTTGCCCTATGTCAGTTGTTCACAACTCATGCGCTGTTATTTGCTCCTAGGATTTATGAATTCAAAGATGTAAACCCCCCTTCATACATTTTATTCTACAATTCAGTTCATTCACTTGCCCGTTTATGTTTAATAATTTTGAACGTCTTTTTTTTTGTGTCATTAGGTTCTTTCAACAAGCTAAAGAAAAAGATGCATGTCGAAGTTTTACAGAAACTAGCAAAACCCTCCATGTCACTGACCTACAAATAGAGGAGGACAATATCTCAGCTGAAATACAAGAAATATTTCCTTTAATATTCACAGGTTGTACACATTGTATATATCAGTAGCCGCCTTTGGTGGTAGAAACTAGGGAAACTGCCCCAGGTCTCTCATGCTTAATTAGGGTCTACCTCAGCTTGAGTCCCGCCTTTAACTTTCGCCCGAGGCTTCACACATTTGACCATAATGCTAAGGCTACCTCAGTTAAATAAGCATGAACATTTAAATGATTAAAGATATTTAAATTTTACATGCCTTTATCTGTTAAAAATTGTGTTTTTTACTTGTACGAACTACTACAGTTGAGGGGGGAAAAGTTTACTTGGCGGAAAGCTATTAGGTGTAAATTTTAATGTAACTTACATATTAACACATTTACGTATAATTTGATATTAAGAAATATAACTTATTTCCATAATACTTTAAACCTCTATTTTTTTCCAGGAGAAAATGCTGTAGCCAAAGAGAAACTTATGGATTTATTAGAAAACATACAGGACAGATATGAACACCATCCTGAATATGCTGACATTTTGAACGCCATTGGACTGACTACACAACGCTGTTAGTTTTAGTAGTTGTACAATACTGAGTGATATATTTAATGACCAGTTGGAGTTTGCATATGTATACAAATGTTTAAAGTGTTTTTATTGACATGTTAGGATTGAAGCACTGACTAAATGAAAGGGGAAAAAAAGTAACAAATAGTGAAGTAAAAAATGGAAGAGGGCCACTTTTATTTGTACAGAAGTACAGTAATAGTTGAGATTGTTTTGGCTAAGCATTTATCTAGTGTTGTACACCTTTACTTCAATCAATCTTTAAGATGCACCTTGTTACTATTCTCAGGTACAAAAGACATGGATGAAGCTTTATTCTGGTACAAAAAGTCCCATATGGAAAGAAAACATTTGGAGAGAATCTGTCCACAATTTATGCTGAGAACCATGAACAACATGGCCATGATACTATGTCGTAAAGGGGATCCAGGTAAACAATTATTTTACAATTCGGATTGTATCTAAACAAAACAGGTAGCACACCATTGTCACTTATACACATTTGAATCATAATTTTGTATGAACTAATTATATTATTAAAAAAGTCATGTAGAGCAGTGGTCCCCCAACCTGCAGACCGGTACTGGTTCAAGGAACAAATGTTACTGGGCCACCAAGAAACATTCAATTATTTCCTTTTTATTAATTTATCTCTTGATTGTACGACTATCCATGGACGAGAAATAATCAAGCGCCCCCCTTTCCAGTGTGCCATGGTGAAATTATCAAACGCTGACCGGTCCATGGCGAGAAAAAGGTTGGGGACCACTGATAAAGAGAGTTCATTTCATTTTTTTAAATTTTTAGTTAGATAATATGAATTTTGTTTCTATCCCCCCCCCCCACATAGATAAAGGTGAGCAGTATTTACTAGAAGCCCTTGACATTTTGCGAGAAAATGGTTGGTACCAGTATTACACTGCATTGACTCTAACCCATCTGAGTGAAGTGAAGGTCAAACAGTGAGTTTTTTTTTTAATATAAACTGATTTCTTAGTTTAAGAATGACTGTAAAGAGAATACGCTTATCAAGTATTTTAATGAGCTCAGCCACCAAGCCATCACTCTTAGTTGATAAATAAAGTAGGATACATTTTTTAAATAATCAAAACTATAATTTCCCAATGAATTAACATTCAAAAAAATTATGAATATGATTATAATAATTATTAATGGAATGATTCATCTTAATCAAAAGAATCGGTACTTCAGAAGCTGGAATCGGAATATAATTGAATGATTCGCAACATAATTATCTATTCTGACATCATTTGTATATATAGTGGTACACATAAAACATCATCTGTTATCAGATTAGTGACATGTGTGATGTCAGCTGCGCACAGTGCGGTGCACTTAAATCCTCTTGTTTAATAACACATAAAAAACATTTATTGATATAAAACAAATATGACAGACAAGATGACAGCAGTAATTGTTTCATCATGTGTCATTAATAGTTTAGAGATGTGTCTTGCTTTGAGCTAGCCACATCCCCCCGCAGTCTAATGATCAGCATTACCATCCTTATGCATATACAGTCTATGTTCCAAGTAAACATGTGGCATTTATGATGTTATGTCATTTGTTTATACTGTGGTAATACATATAGCATGAAATTATTTGTTTTATTATTAGTGAAATGTGTGTGATGTCAGCTGCTCACTTGGTGGGGTGGCAATATAGACTATATTTTCTGTCATAGATATGTGTCAGTGTGTATGTCCTTATGAATAAATGTTTGTCTGTCAGTGAGTCTTATCTTTATCTCCCGTCAGTATATATGCGTATATGTCATTGAGTCTGCATCTTCTGTCAGTAGATTTGATTATGTCTCAGTAAGTCCACACTTGTATATCTTGTCCAAAGATGTGTGTGACAGTCTCTTTGTATTTCCTGATAATAGATATGTGTCACTGAGTGCATCTGTCACTGAGTGCATCTGTATCATCTCACCACCACCCGTCCCCTTATCTCCTTTTCATAGATGTTTATTAAGTCAGTGAAAGTGACCCTTACCTTCTATCAACATATTTGTGTTTACTGTCAATAGTTGAGTATATGTATCAGCAAATATGTATCTCGTTCCAATAGATCTGTCTTTCCTATCAATAGGTGTTTGTGTGTGTCAGTATGTTTCTCCTGACAGTATTTGACTTTATTTTAATGACTCGTAGATACGTCAGTATTGTCGCTATCGAGAATCAATGTTTTAGGGAAGAATTGCACTGACAACCTTAAAACTTTTTGGCATTGTCCCCTCACTTAATATAACGCATCTACAGTTCTTGTATTTCCTTAAATTTCTTATCTCTAATTTGAATAACAATGAAATCTTTTTAATCAACTGATTAAAGCAATTAATTTTGTGATTTCAGGAGAGATTTTCAGAAAGCTTTTGATGTCACACTTCAAGCTGACCACATTATAAAAAAAACTACGAAAAACCACGACTTTCAACTGAAAATAAACCTATCCCTGTTGCATCACAGGCTTGTACTGGGGCAAGGTGAGCCAAGCATGGGCCAGTCTGTGGAGGGCTATATAGATAAAGTGATTGAGCTGGGCAGTGAGGCAAAAAGCTGCTTGAGCGACGATGGTCATCACTACCTGATGACCGCCTATGAGCACGGTTTGTTTCTACACCTGCTCAACTCTCACGACAAATTTAATGACTACAAAAGAAAGTTATTTGCTCATGTAGATGAAAATAAGTTTCTGGGCGATGTTCTATATAGAAAGAACTTAACGAAATCTCCCAGTTCTCTCCTGTCAGAACATCGAGAATTTCTGGAATATCTGGCAGACACAGAGTATAAAAATCACACCTTTGACACTTTTCTTACCTACATATTGAAGTCATGTCCATTGTGTCGAAACATCAGGGACGTGAGTGACATCAAAGTCTGGACTAAAGAGATAAACCACTTGAAGGGAGAGAGGCTTAAAATGCAGAAAGATTTTTCGGTAGAATTCTCTTTGCTATCAAACTGTAGCATTGACTCGTTTGAAGTAATTAACATGCCTGACATTTCATCACCTCAGGACCGTCATGACTTTTACAAACAGCCGTCTAATGGAGTGAGGGACAGAAAAATGACGTATCCATTAAATATCAACCCCAGTGAGAGCTGTCACCTGCCTAAAGTAATCCATCTGTCAACTGATAACAAAACTAGTAACAATCTGGTCCTATTAAACAATGACTCATGTACTACAGACAGTAGCTGGGAAGTCATTGATCCTTGTGTTGATGATCCTGTATTTAAACCAGAGAGTATGGAGTTTCTCAACCTCAGTGAGTTTGATGATGATTTTAGAAAAAGCAACAATTCGGAAGGGAGTCCAGAACACTTAACAAGAGAACTGCCTCACTTGGATGTATCCCTTTTGAATTTTTTAACTGAAACATCAGAGCTCATTGAACCACAATCTCCCATCTTACTGGGGCAGTTAACTGAACAGAGCATTAGCTCTATTGAGAGTGAAGACCTATGAAGTTTTGAACTTATCTATTTCTGGTAGCAACATTGCCCCATTTTGCCTGGGTAAATTTTAAGATCTGAAAACATTTATCAGGAAAGGTTTTTTTCTCCTATTGATTGAGTTACTGACCGTATTAAAGAATGTTATGGTCATTTTCTGGAAAGGAACACACAAGGCCCAAGAACTTAGTTGAATGACTATCCCATTGTGAACATTTATTGACAATCTGTTCATTTCATCCGCCGTCTATTTTAACAGTATTTTTATGTAATCTCTATAAGTATAATAAAAATAAAAAGATATTTTTGTAAAAATAAAATGCTGTTGACAATAGCAATCCTTCCTGTTTTATTTATTTACAAAAAAATGCGAAAAAAAACAGGCTGCATGAGAAATTTAAAAATTCTTTACAAGGTACAACTCTACACTTAAAAGACGCATTTGTTGTCTGTTCCCTTATAACTCAGGATCCAGACAACCAAATAATTGGTACACGTACACAAAATTATATGGGAAAGGTTCTTAAACAGGTTTCATTCCATCTCAATGGGTACTTTAATTGTAATTAATTATTTTGGTAATCAAAGACATGAAAATTGGCAAACTTTTACCCCGATTTCAGGTTTTACGAGCTTCTCTCCCACATAGCACACTTACTATAAATATGATCGGTACGGGGAACCAAATATCACATTACTTACTACATTATTCCATTCCTTCTTCCATAGGAATTGTCATATTAGATGCACCCAGGTTGTGCACAAGATTAATTGTGAAAAAGCTGATGCAACATGTGTAATTCAAGCCACAGTACTCACTAGGGAGCGACCGATAATCGGATCGGTATCGGACCGATATTGACACTATCGGTTAATATCGGATCGGCCAATTGTTGTAGGGAGTGACCGATAGTCGAATCGATATTGGCACTATGGGTTAACTATCGGACCGGCCGTTTTTTGGCTGCCGATACATTGTTTTTTTTTTTCACAACAGAGTTGCAGAAAAGAAAATCAGTAAATAACCCAATTCTATAACTAGATCAGACAAGATTTTTTTAAAAAAAGGAAAAAAAAACCCGTACACAGAAATTGTCACGTATACATCAGAGATACGACCTTGAAACAATAAGATTGGCATTTCTTAATTCTAATGTATGACCTTGAATGATACAATTAGTGAACATCTGTGCGTATTTTTTTTGGGATGGGAAGTTGGGGGGGGGGGGAACAAGACTTATGTGTGGGCGAAGCGTCATGAAATATGACAGGGAAGGGGTAAGCATGGGTTGACATACGTCATTAGCTGTATTATAGCACGAGAGAAACACGTGTTTGGCAATTGGCATTGTTGTTGCTTAAGGGGCTGTCCATTAATTACGTCAACAAAATAGGGGAGAGGGGGGGGGGGTCAGAAAATTTTTGACAATTGTTGACAAGGGGGAGGGGGGAGGTCAAGAAAAGTTGACGTCAACAATGTTACTTTTTTTAATTTAATATAATTACTTAATAAATAGGAAAATTAAGCAGCGTTTGTAGTTTTGTGTTACACACTCGCTTAACATTCAGTATTTTAATTAAACTAACTACATTCCTACTAATTTTGCCACATAAACATTTTGGAAGCCACCTTTTTAGGGGGGGGGGTAATCAAATGTTGACGTAATTTTATAGGGGGGTCTCGGAAAGTCTGACAAGTTGTTGACAAGGGGGGGGGGGAGGTAAAAATCGCCAAAAATTTGTTGAAATAAATAATGGACAGCCCCTAAAAATAAAATATCGGTATCGGTTTCGGTAAAAATGCTGGGGGAAAATATCGGTATCGGACTATCGGTAAAAAGGCATATCGGTCGCTCCCTAACAATTAGTGAACATCTGTGTGTATTTTTTTTTTGGGATGGGAATTTTGGGGGGATGGGGGGTAAACAAGACACGCGTGGGCGAAGTGTTACAAAATGTGTGAACATGGGTTGAAATACGTCATACAGCACGAGAAAGACACGTGTTTGGCGTTGTTGTTGCTTAAGGGGCTGTCCATTTATTACGTCAACAAATTAGGGGGAGGGGGGGGGGTCAGAAAATTTTTGACAATTGTTGACTAGGGGGAGGGGGGGTCAAGAAAAGTTGACGTCAACAATGTTACATTTTTAAATTTAATATAATTACTTAATAAATAGGAAAATTAAGCAGCGTTTGTAGTTCTGTGTTACACACTCGCTTAACATTCAGTATTTTAATTAAACTAACTATATTCCTACTAATTTTGCCACATAAACATTTTGGAAGCCACCTTTTTAGGGGGGGGGGGTAATCAAATGTTGACGTAATTTTATAGGAGGGGGGGGGTCTCTGGAAGTTTGACAATTTGTTGACAAGGGGGAGGGGGGAGGTAAAAATCGCCAAAAATTGGTTGACATAAATAATGGACAGCCCATAAAAAGAAAATTATCGGTATCGGTAAAAATGCTGGGGTAAAATATCGGTATCGGACTATCGGTAAAAAGGCATATCGGTCGCTCCCTAGTACTCACCTCACAGGGTGTGCTAGGGGTGAGGATGTCTTCATTCCAAGAATACCCATCCTTCCCTCAGACAACCCCATACAATTCAAGAGAATACAGTTCCCTTTGAAACTGTGCTTTGCCATGACAATCAACAAGTCACAGGGCCAGTCTCTTGGGATTGCTGGTATAGATTTGCAGACATTTATATAAAGATGCTAACAGTATTGGGTCAATGTCCACTCGGAGTGCTTTTTTGGACGCAAAGGGTTTTGGCGAACCACTTGGCTGGATGAATGGTAGCTTAACGGTCATGAAGCTTTATGGCAGTTCCCAGATGGTGTGTGCCATTTTCATCTAACCGGCTTAAACTAACATAAAGAGATTCTGTCTCGGGATAGCAGAACCACCGAGACAGCTCATGGACCCCAATGGGTGGGAAACAGTTTTAAAACCATTTTATGAGGATTACAACTACTCAGGAAAACCTTGTGTTATCCAGACATGCGTGTAAGATGCATAGCGACATTTATTATTGTTATAGCGACTCTCTCTCTCCCCCCCCCCCCCATTTGAAAAAAATATCCACGTAAAGGAGTGTAATAAAAATCAACCTAAATTTCAATAGCATTTGAAACTAGTCTTTTATTTCTTGTTGGGAAATCTCAGCCAAACAAGATACCCAAAAACATAAGAGGCACAGCATTAGTCTTTTTACCAACATTTAAAGACAGTGGCGTAGCGAGGGGGGCATCGTGTTCCGGGGGCTACTGACAAAGGGAAGCCAAACGGTATATTTTATATATTGTTTTTTGAATGATTGTGGGGGGGGGGCGCTAAAAAGGTATTGTGCCCCGGGCGCGAGTTAAGCTCACTACGCTGCTGTTTAAAGATAGCACATTCCACTGCATTAAACGAAAATCCCTTTTTCTGGCATTTCAAAAGCACCTTATTCTACAACTACTCACTGCTATTTTCAGGGCTATTTCTTATATAATTCTGACACTATCAGGGCCTCGTAGTTTATTATCTCAGCATGTCTCTGTCTAGAACCCCTTGCCCAATTCCCCCAAGAACAGCTCTGCTCTGGACGGATGGTCGTGCGGTAAAGCGCTTGACTGTCGACCTGAAGGTACCTGGTTAGATCTCCGGTGAGAACCAAGGAAAAATTTCAAGTCTTGGCTCAAGTTCCCGATATATCTCCCGTGGTGCCTCCAAGGCCATTGCATTATCTGCTATGGTGGGGATGAAAGAAGGGCATGAAAACCGTCGTATTAGTGGTTTATAGGATCTAAGAGATTTCATTATCCTTAAAGGGACTTCTCACACACACACACACACACCGTATGTTCACTGCCGTATTTCACTCAGTAATAAGCAAACAATATCTAAATCTACACCATAGCAAAATGGAAGCTTTCAAGTATGAGATCATACAAAGTTTTTATACATCTTGTACATGCTTAAATATTTATTACGACATCGTTATTTTCTAATTGATACTTATTGTGCTTACCATATTGAAAATTTCGTAGAAAATTGATTTCAATCAATTATTTCATTTTTTTTTCATGCGAGTAATGTATTATTGCGGCCTCTTAACCATCTGCCATAATTCACATTTATGCATAAAAAAAAAAAAATTAAAAATCAGTTTAAAAAAAAAATACAAAAACTAGCTGACATATTTTCCAGCATGCTTCCCTTAGAATAGCGTACCTCAACCTCTTTCGCGACTTACCCCAAAAGGTGCGAAAATGTGCCCGCGGGCAGTGGGAGGGGGGGGCTCACATATGGAAAAAAGACAGTTTATATAGTAAAATATGTTTGATGATTTGGCTTGAGCCCCCCCCCATCCCCCCTCCTCCCCGGTTGCGCCACTGTATTTATATTGTATTTATATTGTATTTATATTGTATTTATATTGTATTTATATTGTATTTATATTGTATTTATATTGTATTTATTTCATAATGTAGTGTGCTTATCTTTCTTATGCGTCACTTAGGCACAGTGGTTTGCAATGAGCTACGAAGCGAACTTGTGAGCCATCTTCCAGATCTTATTTTAAACGAAAATTATTTATCACTGCGTACCCCCTAGATAACCGTTCCCGTACCCATTGGCAGGACCGGCCTTATGGCCGATTTGACCGATTGCTCCGAATTGGGCCCTGCACCTGGCTCTGGCCCCGCAATTTACATTTAGTATTAATAGTAATGGTTGTTATTGTAAAAATTAGAAGATGGGTCTCGGAAGCATCCGTTAAATTTCGTATGTCCGGCCCTGCCCCTTGGGGTATGCGCAGGCCCACCGACAGAAATTTCGGGTCCCCTAGGCAGGGCTGTCACGAGCAGGCTTGCGGAGCCGCCATATTTTTTTTCGGCTCCGGCTCCCACAAATTTTGACGGCTCCGGCTCCCTATTAAGAGACAAAAAATTATGCAATCCACGCTAACATCCCGCTGATAAAAAGTTATGCAAATTTTGCCGCGTTCACCCCCATTGTCGGTTTTACTAAAAACAAACCATTTCAGTGCATCCAGAAACGTATCATTATTTTCGATGGAGGTTTCACTAGTCGCCATTTTCATAAGTACTAAAAAGTTATTTCATTGATCAAATTAGCAAATAGTAAAATGATACATTAGTTAAAATATTTTAAAGACTTCAGTATTTATATTTATTATTGATTAATTCGAAGTGACTATTCGGACCCGGGCAGGCCCGTAGCCAGGATTATTGCATTGGGGGGGAGGGATTTTTTTTTCGGCGGGGGGGGGGGAGTGCCGAAGAACTGATTCTGGGGTACAGCGGCGGATCTAGACAACTTTGACGGGGGGGGGGGCAAAACTTTGACCCCGGGGGGGCGGGGCGAAACTGTTTTCAGTGTTGAAAATAGGTCTTTGAACAAAAAATATTTCGATAATTTAATGATTGCGATAAAAGTTGATTGGCCAGCTCAGTCCGGGCCCCTAGAACAAAATTGAACACAATGATTGATGTTTTATAGCCGTTATTATTAAAATTTTGTCAAAAAGCTCAAATCATGCACGGGGGGGGGGACTCAGGTCATGAACGGGGGGGGGTCAGCCCTCAATCCCCCTCTGGCTACGGGCCTGGACCCGGGTACCAATAAACTCCGATTTTTATTCGGACCCCGTTCCAATAAAGTCTGATTGTTATTCGGACCCGTGGCAAATATGCACTTAGCTTAGCTATACATAAACTTTATTATTGTTTTTTGTTTATTTTTTTATAATTTTTGAATTGTATGATTTAATCGTTACTCAGTGTCTAGGGTTTCACTAAGCGGACTCTGTATTATTATTTTTTCGGGTTCCGTCTAATAAAGTTTAAATATAGCTAAGCTTAGTGCATATTTGCCACGGGTCCGAATAACAATCGAATTTTATTGGGACCCGGGTCCGAATAGCCACAGCCTTATAAATTTATCTGCTCTGTTTTCAGATATTCTGTTTATAATAAAATTGTAAAATACAGAAAGCTACCATTTTGTTTTTAGTCTATTACAAATTGTAGGAGGCAAACAATCAAACAAATTTGTAATTTTAAAGCTAAAAAAAAAATTCTGCTGTAAAAAAAAAACATTTGGGAGCCGTGGAGCCGCCAGATTTTTTCGGCTCCGGGTCTGGCTCCGGCTCCAGCAAAAAGTAGCGGCTCCCGGCTCCTCGGCTCTGGCTCCGGCTCCGCAAGCCTGGTCACGAGCCCCCGAGCATAAACCTCTAAAAGTATCTTTAGGTTATTAGAATTTAAAAAATTCACAGATCATATACTTTATACGTATACTTTTGATAAGTTAGATACATCATACAAGGTATGGTTTTATTCAGTTGTTATTTGAAAAAATTGTATCTTAAATTTATTGGTTAAATTAGACTATAAAACAGTTCAATTGTACAAATTTGTATTTATTGTTTTTTTAAAAACAAACTCTCCTTGAGTGGCTAAAGCGAAATTGTTATTAACATCATCAAAAATTTAATAACTTCGCGAAAATATGCTCAATCAAAAGAGTTGCGAGACCGTTCAATCCGTCTTGCTTCATGGTTGATCGATGCGGACTTTTTATTTGCTTAAGCTTGCTGAATGTTCTTTCAGCTTTTGCAACTTTTACTATAATTGTAAAAAAGATCCGTAATGCAATGGCAATATTTGGGAATATAGATTTCAACTTCAACTGGTAAATTTTATTCAGCATTATTATGGGATGAAGGTTTTCACGTTAGTTCGGGTTAAGAATTAATTAGGGATAATAAATCACCGATGCCAAAGCCAATCGTACAGTGTATATAAGCAGGACGTTTTTTGGATGTAAGACAGAGAGGAGGTGAGAGAGGTGAGAGACTGAGAACTAGGTAGTCGAGTGAGATAGCAGAGTAGGACGTAAGCTGAAGTACTGTATGTGAGAACTGGCGTCAACATATCTACATAATAAACTTGTGTTATCAGCAAAGAAACCGGTATTTGTCGACTTATTAGCGGAGACTGAAAGTGAGCTGTTAAAATAGAAATATTGTCACCAGAACATCTACATCTACTCTCTCATACTTCTAGACAGCGTAGCAAGGATTAGCATTAGGCAGTGGCGTACCTAGGTAGGGCAGTGGTGCGGTCCGCACCGGGCGGCACTTTTTATTACTTTTTAGGGGTGGGAGCGGCAAAAATGTTTAGATTAAATTGAAATACCTAAATGAGAGGGCGGCAAAATCGTCTTCCGCCGCTGGCATTAGGACTATCCACCAACGCAACACCGTGGCTTAGGACAATGGGCGGCTTACGATGACTTGCGGCGGCTTACAGCTTACAGGCTATGGCTAAACACAAATAGAAGTTAAACAACGCAACGTTGGACTGAACAAGTATGTTCACTCTTACACTCAGCAACGGTAACGTCCCTAGATAACATTTTTTTTTAACTGTTCGCTAAAAAGTTGTCAACTTGAAATTGCAATATAACATGAACATTGAACAGGCCGTGGCAGGCTTGAAACTAAAACCAAACAATCATTAAAAAAAAAACAAGCAAATAATGAATCCAATGATAGTTTAGTTTTAATATATAAATCATATAATAATATAATATCATAATATAATAACATAATATCATTGAATGAATCATACGACCATGCAATCGTTATGATAATGTTATGATACAGCATCATAATTATCATGGAGAAATAGCACCATGTCCGCTTTGTACGGCGCCATAGACGATCTCATGGAGTTAAGCATAAAGCCAGCAGTGCTGAACATTGATTCAACTGGCACACTGTCTGGACATATAGCCATATATATTTGGCCATTTGTGAGAGAATCGGGAAATCAGCTAACTTATGGCGCCAAAAATCCATTGCAGTCTCGTTTTCATTCACGTCTGCTGATAAAAATCGGTTCATTTCACTGATGAAAGGTTCCACAATAGCTCCACGATCACCACTTACTGCTGATGCTGTTGTTATAATATCCCACAAAAGCAAACAATACAATAATAATTTACAGTGATCATGAATAATTACTAACAATTGATATAAGTAAAAACAACATGTCAATATGTGTTTAATGAAATGACTACAGTATATTAATGTATTAGTGTATACATATAGTATACAATGTTAAATTACACAAATAGCATGAAAGTTTTTGGCAGCTCGGCTTAACATTTTTTTGTGGCGGCTTACAGCTTACAGGGCTTCGTGGCGGCTTACGGCGGCCTAAGACGGCGGCTGGAGGGGGGGTCTACTCTCCCTCCTAGTCAACTCTACCTTTTATGTTTCAAGCAAAATGAGGCTTAACCTAGCACAACCAAGCTTAACAATAGTAAAGTTTGAAAACAGTGTGTTTAGTCGTATATTTCCTTAATCCCCCCCCCCCCCCGTGTTATGAAACCATACAGCTAATGTGTCAACCATATACTGGATTTGGACGAAAAAAGAAACAAAATTTACTTCTATCTGTGAGAACTAACGGTACATTAACTTTTTTTTCTTGGCACAACTATAAAATAAGTTAAATGACTTGACTTGGATGGACAATTCCATTTCTAATTATATTTTGTCTGTAAAAGAATAAAAAATCTCAAAAGCCTCCAATTTCGTTGTGTTGAAGTTGACATCAAGATTACAACATCTATCTATCTATCTATCTATCTATCTATCTATCTATCTATCTATCTATCTATCTATCTATCTATCTATCTATCTATCTATCTATCTATCTATCTATCTATCTATCTATCTATCTATCTATATATATATCTATCTAACTATCTATCTATCTACCTATCTATCTATCTATCTATCTATCTATCTCTCTATCTATCTATCTTTCTATCTATCTATCTATCTATCTATCTATCTATCTATCTATCTATCTATCTATCCGTCCATCTTTCTTTACAATTAGTTTATCTATCTATCTCACAGTATTTCTTTCTATCTATTTGTCGGTCTTATATAACGTTGTATATGTCTATCTATTGGTTTGCCATCTACCTGTCTGTCTGTAAACATATCATCACATCTATCTATCTATCTATCTATCTATCTATCTATCTATCTATCTATCTATCTATCTATCTATCTATCTATCACGCCCCCACTCCCATGCTAATAATAATATTTTTAAAAGTTGATTGGCCAGCTGAGTTCGGGCTCCTAAAACTCGCCGGGCCCATGAGCATTTGCCCCCCTGTCCTCCTCTCTGTGTCTGGGGCCCTCAAAAGTCGAGACTCCTGGCGCGCACCATGCGCTCTCTTCCTTAAATCCACCACGCAAACATTTTTAAAGCAATAACAGTATTTTTACGATATATGCAAGTCAGCCTTATAGCTAGCCACAACGTGGCGTCACATGGGGTAGATAGAGGAGGGTAGGGGGACAGAAGGGTACGTGGATAACTTATGGCTCACAATAGAGAAATCGAAAAAAAAAATCGATTTTTTTCCCTAAAGAATAGCGTATCAAATTGTCCGGACAATAATACAAGCTTTGTTGTATGTACAACTGTGTGGATTGGACAAAGGAAATTGTTACATTGGTGTTGGTAATTCATTTGGAGAGACCAAAAGTCAACTAACAGGCTGTGTCACAGGTATATCTATCTATCTATCTATCTATCTATCTATCTATCTATCTATCTATCTATCTATCTATCTATCTATCTATCTATCTATCTATCTATCTATCATCTATATATCTATCTGCTTAAATATCAATCTATCTATCTATCGATCTCTTTATATCCATCTATATATCTATTTATCAATCCATCTATCTATTCAAATATTCAAAATATCAATTAGCTTTATAGTTTTTCAAGTGCATCTATTTGTATTCATTATAACGGTATTGTTATTAGCTTTTAAAAAGCATTGAACTTTTAAAAAAAAATGTAATTTTTAATTTTACTATCCCTTTTTTTATTGCGGCATTTACAAACTTAGAGATTGTACGGTTGCTAATATGATTCGTTTGTCTCTGTTAATTAGTTCCAAGAAACCTGTGTTTATCATCTTCAACTCAGTTAGTTTATCTGCCCATAGATCTACCGCATTCGTCATTGAGCAATGAAAATGTTGGTACTGTTGGCAGCTATTATGTGTTTGGTAATCTGCAATTTTCTTTTTTTTTCTATTTTATTTAATCATATTTTTTTTTATTTATTTTAAGTAAATTTTCTTTTACTTGTGCGGGAAATGGAAGATAAATTGAACAAACAGGTGAACTTTATTTTTTGTTTTTTGAATTGGTTTCTCGTCAGTTATGTACATTTTCTTTTTAAGGAAACATTCTCTAACTAAATGAACTTTGGACTGATCCATTATTTCCATATACTGTAGCTAACAAAAAGTTCCCTAATCCTAATAGGCAGTAGGGAGGAGGAAGGGGGGGGGGGAGAAAGGGCAGATGAAGTGTTGAATTCATTTGTTTCTGTAGCCACGGCTTACGAAGGGATTGTGTGGTTCGCACAACCCCCAGAGGCGTAGCGAGGGGTGGACAAGGGAAGGGGGGGGCAAGGAATAGTACCCTGGGCGCGAGTAAAGCTCGCTACGGCACTGCCTCCTCCTCCTCCTCCCCAACCAAACGAAATTTTGTTAACTAATGCCCGGTACCCATGAAGACATAAGGGAATGTACATCAAATTTCACATGGAGAAAAATTCCCTGATTATCACTGTGTATCGAACCCGGGACAAGTCAAGCGCTCGTAACCAATCGGCCATCCGTCCACCCATACTTGAGCTACAAATTCACCAAAAAAAAAACAACAACAAAGCAACACAGATTGGATCTATAATAGTTTTACCCATCAGTACGAGCACTTTAAAATGAGGCATTTTTTGTTCTAGTCCCCCCTGTCATCGCATTGAAAGCTCCAGATGAATGCAGGGCCGGCTTAACGCACATCCCGCTCAACACTTACCTGACCCCCCCCCCCCTTCCCCACCATCCCCATCCAAATCCAAGATTTATGCTCATTTAAGTCTTAGTCCGCTGAATTGATGGAAACTAATAGTTTGTAGATGTTATCAAATAAAGATGATATGAAATGTATTCAAACTATAATGAAATTCTATACTTACGTTTAACTTTGTTTTATAGTGAATATGTTTGTTCTACTTTAATTTTAGGATAACCAATTAGCTTTTATAATTTTAAGATAGTTACACTGCTTAATTGTAATACTGTTGACTCACATAGAATAAACATTTTGTATAACTTAATGATCGCATAAAAATATTTAATGTAATATTTCTCATCTAACGAATTATTGGCGTATTTTTAATTTTATTTCATATTTATACCTTTACTAGGTTACTCCGAGTTTGTCAACTCAATATTGTAGAGAGATTTTAAAAGGTACTTACAGACTACATTTAGTGTACAGATTAAATAAATGTAACAAAATGTATTAATCAATGTAAACTAGTCCCTTCTCTGTGAATATGGTTGTGAATATGGCTGTCCGACTTACCCTTGTCTGTGAATAGGGTTGTGAATATGGCTGTCAGACTTACCCTTCTCTGTGAATAGGGGACGGATCGACGTGTGGTAAAGCACTCGACTGTCGACCTGAAGGAACCTGGTTTGATCTCCGGTGAGGACCTAGGAAATTTTTCAGGTCATGGCTTCAGTCCCGACCATGTCTCTCGTGGTGCCTCCATGGCTATCGCACTATCTGCTATGGTGTGGATTAAAGAAGGGCACCATAAAAACCGTCCCATTAGTGGTTTATTTATAAGATTTAATAGATTTCATCTCATCCTTACATGGACTTCACACACACACACCAGCCCAGCCATGGGTAAAGTATGACCAACAGGCCTAGTCTGACCACCCGGACGTTTCAATTCGACCTGCCACTCGTTTCAGAGTGAAACACAACATTAGTTTTTTTATGCTATGACTGCTACACGTAACCTGTGTGCATTAGTCTGCTCTTGGTCAGGCACGCCGGTAAAATTAATGAACCCAATGTTGCCTGAGACTGAAATAGTTTGGCCATTCCTGTATTAGATCTTCTATATAAATAGCTCAGTTAAACATGCCCTTCTATATAAAGAGCTCAGTTAAACTTGCCCTTCTATATAAATAGCTGAGTGAAACTTTTTCTCCTAAATAAACAGCTCAGTTTAACTTGCCATTAACTATGAACAGCTTTGCGTGTCCACGCTGTGCTATAACATTTTGTAATAATCTGAGTGGAAAGGTCATGCACCAAATGTTTTGATTAAACTTTTCTCGACACCCGTCAGTAAAGGTTCATTCCCCAATGTATCTAACGAAATTACTTTGATGTTGTATGGGGCTATTTGTTTTAAAGTTTCTACAACTGTGTCCCCCTAATGTTCCTCGAATGATTAGCTCGCAGAATAAATTATACTCTAGATCACCTTATCGCTTATGGCTGTAGATTAAAACGGCTGTAACTATGAAGTGGGACGAAAAAAAAAATCAACCATTTGTTGATTGATTCCAGCTGTTGAGCAGAAAACCCTACAAGCCTTGATTATGATGTTAGGCGGGTTTTTTTTTTTTTAGCCCATTCTTACATTATGTATACAAACTGAGATGTACCCAAACAGTTTACTCACCTATACAAACTACAAACACTGTTCGTCATCTCCTCTCCCCCCCCAACCCATGGCGTTGGCCGCAGCTGTAGCTCTACTCTGTTGTTGTTATTAAGTTAATCTCTTTATAATACAAATGTTTCTTTACATTGGACATCGTATAGATGGAGTGATACAAAAATTGAACTACAGATACATACATTTAAGGCCACGACATATTGTGGAACAAGGGGAGGGGGGGGGCGGGGACACCCCGACGGCAGCTCCCTATGGGGCGGGTAACTCTTCATTTAAAAAAGAAACAAAAAAAGAATACTCCCAAAGCTGTGGATACAAAAATTCATGTAGTACTGTAAGCATGTTAAAAATTCTGGTGCAATCTATTTATATAACATTAAATCAGTGGCGTAACGAGCACAATACCTTTTTTAAATACCTTTTTAGCGCCCCGCCGCCCTCCCCCATTTGAAAACCATATTATATTATCTGTAAAAATATACCATTTGGCGCCCCTTTGTGAGTAGCGCCAGGGGCATGATGCCACCCTTGCCCCCCCCCCACTACGCCACTGCATTAAATATAAGGATACAAAATAAAAGCTGAAGTATGTAAAGCTTGTTGTAGATTAGGATGGTACTTGAAGATTGTATGATTGTGATATGAATTAATGAATGTATCTTACCTGAAAACAAGATGAAAAAAAAAAGTTCAATTTAATGAACTAAGTAACAGAGATTAAAAGATGGATTAAATTTGATGCAGGGAGAAAATAGCAGAATTAGTTCACGTGGAGCCCATCTTTGTCTACTGTCCAGCCAGTAGGGAGGAGGCGTGAGTGTTTCCGGTCATAGTCATATTTCTAGATAATACTGTTTTATGGTAGCTAGTTAGCTAATAATGAACATAATCATTCGTAATAAAATGACTACAAGTTTATATATATACTAGTTGCAAGTACCCGGCTTTGCCCGGGTTTAAAATAAGGTTTTCTGTTTACCCTTTGTTTTCTCCCTACCCCCTCTCTCCCTCCCTCCCCCTCCCTCTCCATCTTTACCCCTCTCTCTCTCTCCCTTTCTCCCTCCCTCCCTCTCTCTCCATCTCTCTCCCTCCCTCTCCCATCTCCCTCCTCTCGCTCTCCTTCTCTCCCCCTGTCCATCCCCCTCCCCCCTCTCTCCCCCTTCCTCCTTCCCTCTCTCTCCCTCCCTGCCCCCTCTCTTTCTTTATCTCTTCCTCACATTTCTCCCATCCTCTCTCTCCCTCTCTCCTTTCCTTCCTCTCTCTCCCTCCCTAACCCCTCTCTCCCTCCCTCCCCTCTCCACCTCTCTCTCCCTCCCCCTCTCTCCCCCTTCCTCCCTCCCTCATTCTCTCTCTCTCTCCCTGCCCCCTCACTCTTTATCTCTCCCTCCCTCTCTCCCACCCTCTCTCCCTCCCTCCCCTCTATCTCCCTCCCTACCCCCTCTCTCCCTCCGTTCCTTTCTCTTTCCTTCCCCTTTCTCTCTCCACTCCCTCTCCCTCTCTCTCCCTCCCTCTCCCCTCTCCCTCTCCCCCTCCCTCTCTCCCCCTCCCTCCCTCCTACCCTCCTTTCCTCTCTCTCCCCACCTGCCCCCCCTCTGTCTCTTTATCTCTCTCTCCCTCCCTCTCTCTCTCTGGGAACAGACAGACAGACAACAAATGCGTCTTATAAGTATAGAGATTATTCTGAAAAAAAAAAAATTGAAAAAAAAAAAAAAAATCTCACTGTCGGGATTTGAACCCACACATAGTCGGCCAAAATTTGAGTCACGGCCAAGCGAGTAACCGACTTTGCTAGCGAGCCACACAAACATAATCTCAATTTTTAATAGGTTATGCGCGCAAGTTCTATTCGGGAAATGACGTCACAGAGGAATTTTATTTATGGCGCCGTCGAGATTACTTTAATATAGTAAAATACTAAAATAAAAAAAAAATTAATTACAATTAAACTACACATCGAGATGAAACGAAACCTATCCTATAACCTTCCTCATGTAATTATGTGTATGTGTAACAAATTTTACATTATTTGGTTATCTGAAACATGAGTTATAAGGGAACAGACAGACAGACAACAAATGCCTCTTATAAGTATAGAGATATCTCTATACTTATAAGACGCATTTTTTGTCTGTCTGTCTGTCTGTCTGTCTGTCTGTTCCCTTATAACTCAAGATCCAGAAAAACAGATAACATGAAATTTGTTACACATACACATAATTACATGGGGAAGGTTATAGGACAGGTTTCGTTTCATCTCGATGGGTAGTTTAATTGTAATTAATTTTTTTTTTATTTTAGTATTTTACTATATTAAAGTAATCTCGACGGCGCCATAAATAAAATTCCTCTGTGACGTCATTTCCCGATTCGAATAGAACTTGCGCGCTGGTGCTGTATTGTGCCTTTGTGATGCAAAGAATTGTTGTTTTTTCATGCTCCCTGATTTGTACAGTTTGAGGAAGATAAAGGAATGAAGAAGGATTTTAGAAGAAGTGTGAAGCCATAATAATAAGTATATATATATATATATATATATATATAGAGAGAGAGAGAGAGAGAGAAAGAGAGAGAGAGAGAGAGGGGGCAGGAGGAGAGAGAGAGGAAAGGAGGGTAGGAGGGAGGAGGGAGGGGGAGAGAGGAGGGAGGGGGATGGACAGGGGGGAGAAAAGGAGGGGGAGAGAGGGAGATGGGGGAGAGGGAGATGGGAGAGGGAGTAGGGGGAGATGGAAAGAGAAAGGAAGGGAGGGAGAGAGAGGGGGTAGGGAGGGAGTGAGAGGGGGGAGGGAGGGAGAGAGAGAGTGGGAGAGAGGGAGGGAGAGAGATAAAGAGTGAGGGGGCAGGGAGGGAGAGAGAGGGAATAAGGGGGAGGAAGGAAGGGGGAGAGAGGGGGAGGGAGAGAGGTGGAAAGGCGAGGGAGGGAGATAAGGGGGAGTGAGGGAGATGGGAGAGGGAGCAGGGAGAGAGATGGGAGAGAGAAAGGAAGGGAGGGAGAGAGAAAGGAAGGGAGGGAGGGAGAGAGAAAGGAAGGGAGGGAGAGAGAGGGGAGGGAGGGAGAGAGAGCGTGGGAGAGAGGGAGGGAGAGAGATAAAGAGTGAGGGGGGCAGGGAGGGAGAGAGAGGGAATGAGGGAGAAAGGAAGGGGGAGAGAGGGGGAGGGAGAGAGAGGTGGAAAGGGGAGGGAGGGAGAAAGGAGGGAGAGAGGGGAGGGAAGGAGAGAGGGAGGATGGACGTTGGGAGAGAAGGAGGGAGAGAGGGGAGAGCGGGAGATGGGAGAGAGATGTGAGAGAGGGAGAGGGAGGGAGGGAAAGGGAGAGAGGGGGAGGGAGGGAGGGAGAGAGAGAGAGGAAGGGAGAGAGGGGGTAGGGAGAAAACAGAAGGTAAACAGAAAACCTTATTTTAAACCCGGGCAAAGCCGGGTACTTGCAACTAGTATATATATATATTCAGCTTTTATGCTATATACATAGACACAAACAAATATAAATTTATATATTTTGTATAAATAATAGTTACCCTAATTATTATATATACAAATATATACATTTATATTTGTTTGTGTCTATGTATATAGCATATAAAACACCAATAACATTTGCTCTAAGAGTTACGACCGGCAACACTCGCGCCTCGTCCCGGCCAGCCAGGTCAGAAAACATTTCGAATATGAGCACAACGATGACCAATACGAATTTCTATAAACTCTCAAAACAAATATGTATTTCCCAACTTTCATCAACAAATTATCATTAAAATACACGATGTCCAAACAATGGGAAGAAAAAAAAAATATTGAACATCCATGAACATTTTAAGGGGGGTATTTTATATAATGTATTTAGTTGTTGAAATAGAATTAATTAGCCATATCCTAATCTTGCTAAAGAGTCATCTTAAGATCTTAGAATATATGTTAACCAGACAGTTTCACGCATGCTACTAACACCGCCCCTGAGAAGGTGGGAACCTGAGCACATGTAATGGGGGAATCACTGTGCCTTGCGTCCTACTTTACTTTTCATAAAGTGATATTAAAATAATGAATACGTACGAGGGCGTAACCCGTTATTTAGAGAAATTGTCGCAGGTCTGCCGAGATATGATCCTTTCAAACGGCGACCCCGATGTTATTGACTTAAACTGACCGAAACCCTACTATGGTCAGGGCCTTAAACCCTACTATGGTCAGGGCCTTAAACCCTACTATGGTCAGGGCCTTAAATCCTACTATGGTCAGGGCCTTAAACCCTACTATGGTCAGGGCCTTAAACCCTACTATGGTCAGGGCCTTAAACCCTACTATGGTCAGGGCCTTAAACCCTACTATGGCCAGGGCCTTAGGCCTTGAATAATTTGACCCCCAGGATGTTTAAATTAAAAGGATGCGTCAAAAGCCAAAAAAATCTGCAAAACTCTTTGACATCTTTTTTTTTTAAACAGGCAAATTACGCGTACAACGATTTAGGCCATCATTCATTTCAATCTGATGCGGTTAGTCATATTTTCTATTATCGGCCCTTGGGTCCACATTAACCTTTATCAAGCCTCAGACCACACCCACTGAGTAACAGAGACGGATAATTGTAAGGATGCGTCGGTGACTATCATCATGTAACACATTTGCACGCACCCATTTTTCTATCTATCTATCTATCTATCTATCTATCTATCTATCTATCTATCTATCTATCTATCTATCTATCTATCTATCTATCTATCTATCTATCTATCTATCTATCTATCTATCTATCTATCTATCTATCTATCTATCTATCTATCTATCTATCTATCTATCTATCTATCTATCTATCTATCTATCTATCTACCTACCTATCTATCTATCTATATATATATATATATCTATCTATCTATATATAAATATATATATATATATATATATAGGAATTCACAGACATGTATTATAACGGTATGCATGTATACTGTAATGTCCAGAATGCATGAAAGGTCCGTTGGAAATATCATTTATCATGGACAGCAGTGCTAGTATTCAGCCCCCTGACTTCACTGAAGGCCTGTGGTTCATTCAAAATTTTGTGGATAAATTTCTTATCGGTCCAGAAAACGTAAGTTTGTTTTTTACTGTACTAGCTTTTTTGATTGATAAGTAAAATGACTGACAGCAAATATATCTTTAAAATGTAATAACTGTTTGCTATTCTTCTCCGTGCCTCCAATACCTAAATATGCACATTTATGTATTACTTTGTGCTATAATTCCAATAGTGAGGGCTGAAAAGGCGAATTATTTATTTATACGAGTACCGTGTATTAAGAATTGATAGATTTAAGAATGTCTGTGTACACACACATTCTCACACAGACACACACACACACACACATATATATATATATAAATATAAACACATAAATATTTAATAAAATAATAGCGATTTTGGGTTCTGCGTTAAATCGAAAGTAAAGAATTAATACAACAGTATTCCAGTTTAAAATACAGCCATGAAAACATCGGATCTGCCCGAAACCTAAAATAACCTAGCCTACCGATCAAGCCTAATGGGGATATAACTCTATGCAAAGGTTTTTGCTAGGTGCAGCTATTATGTGTATATATATAAGTGATATTCCGATATCAACCGATCCTAATACCTTATAACTGATGCCCAACTGTACAGAGTTCAAGAAAACAGAGGGTGGCTAGGTGGTGCTTTCGTAGCAATCCGGATCTTCTTATTCCAGTACCTAGCGAAGTCCGTGCTTTGGGTTACGAATTCGACATCCGATTATTTCTGTCAGCTATATTTGTATCCCGTGGTACCTTCATATCCATTGCACAATCGATCATGGTGGGAGTAAAAGAAAAACACTTTAAAAGCTGTCCAATCAGAGGTTTATAGACTCTAAGACATGAAAGTCTCATTCTTTCAGGGACGTAAAAAGTGGCACAATTTTTTTTATAGAAATGATATGTTTATTTGTTAGCACATGTCTGAATCCATCCATCCATATTGTAAATGACAATCTTTTTTATTTCTTCTCTTTTATAGGTTAGGGTTTCAATGTTGATGTACGGCGACGGGGTGTACACTGAGAACTCTTTTGATTTTACCAAGTTCAGCAGTAAACGAAAACTAAAGGAAGCCATTGGAAAAATGAGGCACTTCAAGGGCAAACAATCAAGAACGGGAGATGCCATAGCGTAGGAATGAATATTGTACAAAAAAAAAAAATTTAGAATCGAATAGAAAATTGTTTCCGTTCTGAACAGAAACGGAATATGAATTGTTCTGTTCTTTACGTTGACACCCTGAATATTTTTTTTTATTAAGAGTGTCAACGTAAAGAACAGAACAATTCATATTCCGTTTCTGTTCAGAACGGAAACAATTTTCTGTTCGATTCTAAATTGTTTCCGTTCTGAACAGAAACGGAATATAAATTGTTCTGTTCTTTACGTTGACACTCTTAATAATTTTTTTTTTAAATAAACGTTTTTTTATTTTATTTTTTGCCATGAAAAAAATATTGTTTTCAAAAGTGTCGTAATTTCCATCAACTTCTGCTCCATTCAAGGATATTAATAGCAGTGTCTCATAGATAGATGTTTAGCCTATAGATAAGAAATATATTGCACCTCGTGCTATTAAAAACGTGAACCTCTATATATGATGGTCTGTTGACGTTTACTTTTGAATATCACTGCAAATATTGTTTTCTAATTCGCAGTGGCTACGGTACCATCAAGCACCATTAAATTAGGGTTAGGAATATTGCTGGTGCCCGTATTTTTTTCTCGGGTACCAAAAATTATATTAGGGTTAGGAATAGGGTTAGGATTAGGGATAGGGTTAGGGTTAAGAATAGGGTTAGGGTTCGGAGCAATATCTATTGCAGGTACCCGGAAAAAAAATACGGAGTCCCGCATGATGGTCCCGTAGCCACTGCGTTTCTAATTTATGTCGTAAAAATGTTGAAACCATAAAACTCTTTAGTTAAAGTGCTTGTTTTTGGGGTCGCAAAATACCATGGTGTATAACAAATAAATTTCAGCAGTTTACAAATGTATTGATGTCAATTTAACATTGGGCATAACACCAAGTCTTACTTGTCATCACGCTTTGATTATTCTATTCAATATATTGTTACGACCCCCTCGGTGCGCACCGTACAGTCTACAGAGTGAACGCGATGACGCAGTAGTGACAGTGACGTAAGAAGCCGGCAAGAGTGTGGCCATGTTGCCTTTGTTGTTGTTTTTATAGATATTAGTAAATACTCTTGGAACCCACGCCGGCCTGTGTTATGTTTTGATTTTATAAACAGAATTTTTAAGAGTTGTAACAATATTACTAATGATGTCTTTTGAGGACAACACACGCTGCTTATTCTTTTCTACTAATTTATAATATATACATATAAATTATATATATATATATACAGTTACATGCTTAGCTATCAAATACTGATGGCAAGACAGAGTGTTCGAAAGATCGCCATCATCCTAACCGCCGGAAACACCTATGACAGTGGTAAAACATACTACGGAGCTAAGAGAGCGACCGAAATGGGTGTTGAGATGTTCGTTGTTGGTATAGGCAATGTTTCTCAAATTGAGCTTTATCGCATTTCCAGCAACCTGAAGTAAGATCATGTCTGACATATATATTTTTTGTTTTATGTTTTTTTTTCCGACTAGGGAAATTTGGACATGTTTCAATGCTTATTGACATGCTCTTAGACTAACTAGGCGACCATCCATTTCGTCCAATGCGTGAAATGACCCCCTCTCTCTCTCTCTCTCTCTCTCTCTCTGAACTCTCTCAGTAATCTGCGGGCTGAGACTTAGTACGTACCAATAGGACAGTGCCCAATACGGAAATGAGCCCTATCTGTAATCATTTCTATGAAATATTGAGCTAAAACGGCACCATATAGATAGCTTTGCCAAGCCCCAAAATAATATCCGTAATATCTCTACCAAAAGCACCACAAGACCTGATACAAACTCGGGAGAGAGGTTAGGTTGAAAGATTTGAAAAACTTACTTCATTATAGATAGATAAGAGGGATAATGGGAGTAGTGTTGTTTTCGTTGACGAAAACTAAAACTAAAACCTTCGTTGAAGAAAATGTTGACTTTTCGTCAACGAGAACTAAAACTAAAACTAAAATTAGCAGCAAGACTAAAACTAGACGAAAACTGAAATTATTACAGAAAAAACGAAATAAAAACTGAAACTAAAATATAGTATTGCTTTCGTTCACGAAAACTAAAACTAAAACCTTCGTTAACGAAAATGTTTACTTTTCGTCAACGAGAACTAAAACTAAAACTAAAATTAGAAGCAAGACTAAAACTAGTAGAAAACTAAAATTACTACAGAAAAAACGAAATAAAAACTGAAACTAAAATATGACCTGGGACTAAAACAACACTAAATGGGAGAAGAACTTAGACTTCCTTTTGTTTAACTGCTAGCTCTACGTCATATGTTCCAGGCATGTGTTTTACGCTGATAGTTATAATTTGCTGAGTGGCATATCAAAGAGACTGCGGGATGAAGTCTGTGGAGGTAAGTAGCAAACAGATTCCCTTCTTCAAATAAAGTTGTTGTTTTCCCCCTGAATGCTTCGAAATAAACTAACACCGTATTTACCATTAAAAAAATGAATAATTGGTCATACATTTGTTTTTTAATGCACTGTTCTTTTTGCAAAAATATCTTATTTGGGCTTATTTCGGAGAATGTCTACTCTTTTTGCATCCACAATAGTTAAACATTTATTCATGCTTATTAAAAATCACAAGTATATAATGATACACCAGCTTAAAAATCACATGTATATACCGATACATCAGCTTAAGAATCACATGTATGTACCGATACATCAGATTAAGAATCACGTGAATATACTGATACACCAGCTTAAGAATAACATGTATATACAGATACACCAGCTTAAGAATAGCATGTATATACTGATACACCAGCTTAAGAATCACGTGTATATACTGATACACCAGCTTAAGAATAACATGTATAGACTGATACACCAGCTTAAGAATAACATGTATATACTGATACACCAGCTTAAGAATAACATGTATATACTGATACACCAGCTTAAGAATAACATGTATATACATATACACCAGCTAAAGAATAACATGTATATACTGATACACCAGCTTAAAAATCACAAGTATATACTGATACACCAGTTTAAGAATCACATGTATGTACCGATACATCAGCTTAAGAATCACATGTATGTACCGATACATCAGATTAAGAATCACGTGTATATACTGATACACCAGCTTAAGAATAACATGTATATACTGATACACCAGCATAAAAATCACAAGTATATACTGATACACCAGCTTAAAAATCACAAGTATATACTGATACACCAGCTTAAAAATCACAAGTATATACTGATACACCAGCTGAAAAATCACATGTATGTACTGATACACCAGTTTAAGAATCACATGTATATACTGATACACCAGCTTAAAAAATCACATGTATGTACTGATACACCAGCTTAAAAATCACATGTATATACTGATACACCAGCTTAAAAATCACATGTATATACTGATACACCAGCTTAAAAATCGCATGTATATACTGATACACCAGCTTAAAAATCACAAGTATATACTGATACACCAGCTTAAGAATAACATGTATATACTGATACACCAGCTTAAGAATCACGTGTATATACTGATACACCAGCTTAAGAATAACATGTATATACTGATACACCAGCTTAAGAATCACATGTATGTACCGATACATCAGCGTAAGAATCACATGTATGTACCGATACATCAGATTAAGAATCACGTGTATATACTGATACACCAGCTTAAGAATAACATGTATATACTGATACACCAGCATAAAAATCACAAGTATATACTGATACACCAGCTTAAAAATCACAAGTATATACTGATACACCAGCTTAAAAATCACAAGTATATACTGATACACCAGCTGAAAAATCACATGTATGTACTGATACACCAGTTTAAGAATCACATGTATATACTGATACACCAGCTTAAAAAATCACATGTATGTACTGATACACCAGCTTAAAAATCACATGTATATACTGATACACCAGCTTAAAAATCACATGTATATACTGATACACCAGCTTAAAAATCGCATGTATATACTGATACACCAGCTTAAAAATCACAAGTATATACTGATACACCAGCTTAAGAATAACATGTATATACTGATACACCAGCTTAAGAATCACGTGTATATACTGATACACCAGCTTAAGAATAACATGTATATACTGATACACCAGCTTAAGAATCACATGTATGTACCGATACATCAGCGTAAGAATCACATGTATGTACCGATACATCAGATTAAGAATCACGTGTATATACTGATACACCAGCTTAAGAATAACATGTATATACTGATACACCAGCATAAAAATCACAAGTATATACTGATACACCAGCTTAAAAATCACAAGTATATACTGATACACCAGCTTAAGAATAACGTGTATATACTGATACACCAGCTGAAAAATCACATGTATGTACTGATACACCAGTTTAAGAATCACATGTATATACTGATACACCAGCTTAAAAAATCACATGTATGTACTGATACACCAGCTTAAAAATCACATGTATATACTGATACACCAGCTTAAAAATCACATGTATATACTGATACACCAGCTTAAAAATCGCATGTATATACTGATACACCAGCTTAAAAATCACAAGTATATACTGATACACCAGCTTAAGAATAACATGTATATACTGATACACCAGCTTAAGAATCACGTGTATATACTGATACACCAGCTTAAGAATAACATGTATATACTGATACACCAGCTTAAGAATCACATGTATGTACCGATACATCAGCTTAAGAATCACATGTATGTACCGATACATCAGATTAAGAATCACGTGTATATACTGATACACCAGCTTAAGAATCACATGTATATACTGATACACCAAAAACATTTATTCTTACCATATTTGGCTCTAAGCAAAATCAAAAACTTTGTTGTTTTTGTATGAGGGCTTGTAAATCAAGAAAATTATAGCCAGGGCTTCTTTTTGAGGAAACACCGTGTAGATCAACTAGCTAACATTCCTGGGGCAGGTTTGTTACCATGACCTGTCTGGGGGGCTATTTCCATACATCTAAACATAGGATTACAGATTTGTCAATGTCATGGGCATATTTCTTGTATAATTTCTTGATGTATTATTTATGGTATAGTTGTATATGTATTTTCTGTTCTGTGGAACTTTACTTCTGGGAAGGTGTATACATATATTTGTAGAATATTTTATCGGAGTTGATATTTACAGGTGTATCATTAGAATTAAATGTCCACAGATATGTGTGAGTCGTAACACATACCGGCAGTTGTAAAGCACCGAATAAACAGTTGATTGATATATTTATATTTATTCAAACATGAAAGATCTTACTTTATAATACACACATAATATTTTACAGCGAATGATGAAATATGAATTAACGTCCTTCACTAATCTCGTCTCTAGTCGTCTGTAATTATATGTCCTATCTAGTCCCCGGTCCTATTCTCGTCTGTCTCTGCAATTATCTATCGTCTGAAAATCTAACTTCCTGTAAGTGGCCAGATAATTAAAACTAACTAAATCTCTAGGTCAAATATAATTATTACAGTCAATAACAAACATTTTGTGCATGTGTCGCTGTTTGCCCGTCAAAGGAGCTAGATCGGCCAATGTGGAAAACTTACGGTCTTGGGGGCTGAATCCGACACGCCCGACTATATTTTTTTCCCGGCCTGTCAATCGTTTCAGAATGAAGCGCCGAATAAAAGCACCCTAAATGTTATGACGTTTACCTTTAAATGACGTCATATCCTGTCAACACTCCCATCATCTGCTCTTGATCCTTTGACCCACCGGGTGAAATAATTTACGAGACCAATGTTTCGCTCGTGTCAGAAAGTTTGCCCACCCTCCTGTTCTAGATGCAGGGGTGGGCCAGAATTTTTTTTTAATGTGGGCTTCTAAACTTTGATCCTACGGGCCGTGCCAAGAGCAGAAATAAATTCAACAGAAGGGTCGGGCCAAAAGCAGACGATTTAGTGCCTAATGTGGCTAATACAAATAAAATAACCTAATACCAAATGCGCAACTTGTATTAAACAGTTTCTCATCCTTGAATACATTTTTTAATTGATTCTTTATTGTTGTGGCTAGATTATATTAGTATGATCACATCTAAATGTGTGCATTTTATCACATATTATAAATACAAATATAAATATATAGAAATAAATATATTAATAAATATATATGTGTATATATATATATATATATATATATATATATATATATATATATATATATATATATATATAATCTTTGTTCTTGTTTTTGTTTCAGTAAAGCGAGAGACAGGTAAGATTTTAGTTGTTTTGTTTTTAGTTGAATGACATAATTACCTGTCTGTCCTTTATAAATAAAAAAGATAAACATTTTTTTTTCTAACGGGTGAGAAAGTTTTAACATTAACTTTCTCGAGTGATATTATAATAGAAATGATGCAATAATAATTCACTGTGATGAGTGATTGGAGTGCGATGACTTTCCACCTGAGAGTCCTGGGTTCGATCCTCGGTGAGAACCATGGGATTTTTTTTTTACCAGGTGCAATTTGTTTCAAAGTCGTCCCACAAGTCCAGCTTTAACTGGGTACCTGACTTTAAGTTGGGGAAGTAAAAGGCGGTTGGGAGCGTTGTGCTAACCACACAATTCCCTTCATATGCCGAGGTTATATAAACGGGTGAATCCTACACTTCATCTGCCCCGATGGCCAGTTTGGGTTAATGGAATTGTACTATGGAGCAGTTGGAGTAAAAACATAAAAGTAACAACTGTTTCATTTGATTTTCATTCCGATGCAGAATGCCCGTACTATCCAGTGGACATCGCCTTCGTCATAGACTCATCCCGCAGCATGGGCGATAATAATTTCACCCTCGGTCTTCGTTTCATCAGGGAATTTGTCGACGAATTCGAGATCAACCCGAGCTCGGCCCGTGTGGCTGCAGTCATGTACGCCGACAGAGTCTACGATGAAGACGCCTTTAACTTTGAGCAAGTTTTTGTTTTTATATGAGTACTCACGTTATAGTGAAATCATTGCAATGAGCTGTAATATAACTTAAAGCGCATTTAAAAAAAAAAAAGCAACAGAAAATATTTTTAAAATAACGACATAAAAGGTGCATATCTTGATGCGACAGTTTTCCTTTATATAAAGATTTTATTTTGATGACGTCATTTGATAAATCTCTATACTTATAAGACGCATTTTTTTGTCTGTCTGTCTGTCTGTCTGTCTGTCTGTTCCCTTATAACTCAAGATCCAGAAAAACAGATAACGTGAAATTTGTTACACATACACATAATTACATGGGGAAGGTTATAGGACAGGTTTCGTTTCATCTCGATGGGTAGTTTAATTGTAATTAATTTTTTTTTTATTTTAGTATTTTACTATATTAAAGTAATCTCGACGGCGCCATAAATAAAATTCCTCTGTGGCGTCATTTCCTTATGATCGAATAGAACTTGCGCGCTGGTGCTGTATTGTGCCTTTGTGATGCAAAGAATTGTTGATGTTTTTTCATGCTCTCTGATTTGTACAGTTTGAGGAAGGTAAAGGAATGAAGAAGGATTTTAGAAGAAGTGTGAAGCCATAATAATAAGTATATATATATATATATATATAGAGAGAGAGAGAGAGAGAGAGAGGGAGGGAGGGAGGGAGGGAGAGATAAAAAGAGAGAGAGAGGGGGCGCAGGGGGAGAGAGAGGAAAGGAGGGTAGGAGGGAGGGAGGGAGGGAGGGGGAGAGAGGGAGGGGAGAGGGGGAGGGAGGGGGGATGGACAGGGGGAGAGAAGGAGGGGAGAGGGGAGATGGGAGAGGGAGGGAGAGAGAAAGGGAGATGGGAGAGGGAGAGAGAAAGAGAGGGAAGGAAAGAGAAAGGAAGGGGGAGAGGGGGTAGGGAGGGAGAGAGGGGGAGGGAGGGAGAGAGGGGAGGGAGGGAGGGAGAGAGAGGGTGGGGGAGAGGGTGGGAGAGAGGGAGGGGGAGAGAGATGAAGAGTGAGAGGGGGCAGGGAGGGAGAGAGGGAATGAGGGAGGGAGGAGGAGGAAGAGGGAGAGAGGTGGAGAGGGAAGGGAGGGAGAAAGAAGGGAGGGAGAGAGGGGTTAGGGGGAGGGAGAGAGAGGGGGAGGGAAGGAGAGAGGGAGAGAGAGGATGTGAGAAATGGGAGGAAGAGATAAAGAGAGGGGGCAGGGAGGGAGAGAGGGAAGGAGGAAGGGGAGAGAAGGAGGGAGGGGGATGGACAGGGGGATAGAAGGGGGGGAGAGGGGAGATGGCAGAGGGAGGGTGGGAGGGAGAGAAATGGGACAGAGAGGGAGGGAGAGGGAGGGAGAAGGAGGGAAGGATAAAGGGAGGGAGGGAGAGGGAGGGAGGGAGAGGGAGGGAGAGAGGGAGAGAGAGAGGAAGGGAGAGAGGGGGTAGGGAGAAAACAGAAGGTAAACAGAAAACCTTATTTTAAACCCGGGCAAAGCCGGGTACTTGCAACTAGTAATTATATACTCTCGTTAAGACATCAACAAAAAAAAAAAACCACGCTTGAGCTTTCTACTCTTGGCGCGGCGTTTCGTAAATGCGGAAGGGGTATCGATCAGCAAAAACCTCGACAACTTATTAGTTATTCCTGATTACATGTAAATGATTTAAACTGCAAATAGTGCAACCTTTAACTATATATATCCTTGTGTGTAAGTCCTAATAAAAAATAGTTTCATTGAATATAGTGTGTGTGTGTACGTGTGTGTGTGTGTGTGTGTGTGTGTGTGTGTTTGTGTGGTCGGCAGCAACATTAGTGCTTAAGGGGGGAAGGCGTCAATAGTTTAAAACCGGCACTGAAAAAAAAACAAAAAGCACTGCCAAGGTATGTGTAAGAACTCATTGTTTGTAACTACAGTCGATTCCGCTTAATTGGGACACATCGGGACCGAGACTTTTTGTCCCAATTAAGCGGCTGTCCCAATTAAAAATACAAATTTACTATTGGCTTCTTGGTTTGGTGTCTTTGAGATTTGTCCCAAATAAGCGGCTGTCCCAACTAAGCGGTGTCCCGATTAAGCGGAATCCACTGTATTTAGTTTCGCCTTGTTTCCCCAGGACATATTCAAACAAAGAGGACACCCTGGGAGCGATCTCTCGTCTTGAATGGAAGCAAGGATCAACCACTAATACATCTGCTGGTCAGTGGATTTATATTTGATTTACTTTCTTCCGTCAGTGGCGTAAATAGCTTTTTTTTTGGCGTAACTAGCACTATTGGTGTAACCAGCGTTGGTGGTGGATCTAGCCTTATTGGCGAGATAAGCATCAGTGACGTAACTAGCACTATTGGTGTAACCAGCGTTGGTGGTGGATCTAGCCTTATTGGCGAGATAAGCATCAGTGACGTAACTAGCACTATTGGTGTAACCAGCGTTAGTGGTGGAACTAGCCTTATTGGCGAGATAAGCATCAGTGACGTAACTAGCACTATTGGTGTAACCAGCGTTGGTGGTGGATCTAGCCTTATTGGCGAGATAAGCATCAGTGACGTAACTAGCACTATTGGTGTTACCAGTGTTAGTGGTGGATCTAGCCTTATTGGCGAGATAAGCATCAGTGACGTAACTAGCACTATTGGTGTAACCAGTGTTAGTGGTGGATCTAGCCTTATTGGCGAGATAAGCATCAGTGACGTAACTAGCACTATTGGTTTAACCAGCGTTAGTGGAGGATCTAGCCTTATTGGCGAGATAAGCATCAGTGACGTAACTAGCACTATTGGTTTAACCAGCGTTGGTGGAGGATCTAGCCTTATTGGCGAGATAAGCATCTGTGACGTTACTAGCATTATTGGTGTAACCAGCGTTGGTGGAGGATCTAGCCTTATTGGCGAGATTAGCATCAGTGACGTAACTAGAACTATTGGTGTAACCAGCGTTAGTGGAGGATCTATCCTTATTGGCGTGATAAGCACTAGTGGTGTAACTAGCATGACTGATGAAATTGACTGTTACTTTGCAACAAGCCAGGAACGGCATTATCACCACAATTAAGTCAATTTTAACATGAAAATGGAGTTGCATTTTTTTTAGCCTGGCCCCCGGCGCCACTAGTGGATAGTAAAGCCTCATTGGGCAACCATGTAACCACCCATTTTACTCACAATCAGATTGTTTGTTTTGTATTTTATTATGTTAGATATTTGCTTCATTTTTTTCAGTTATCCTTAAATTTAACACCATTCTTAACACACAAACACAAAATAATGTATTCACCATTTGCTAAAAATTGCTGATTTTTTTATATGAATGTATGTATGCTAAAAACCATATTCACCAATTATTCACCATATATTCACCAATTATTCACCAATTATTCACCATATATTCGTCGATTATTCACCAATTATGCACCATATATTCACCAATTATTCACCATATATTCACCAATTATTCACCATATATTTAACTTATATTCACCATATATTCACCAATTATTCACCAATTATTCACCAAATATTCACCAAATATTCACCATATATTCACCATATATTCACCATATATTCACCTATTATTCACCATATATTCACCATATATTCACCATATATTCACCAATTATTCATCATATATTCAACAGGTATTCGCTACTTGGAGTGTGACTTCTTTCACCAAATGCGAGATTCAGCGGCTCACTTGGCCATTGTTATAACAGACGGACAAAGTCAGGATACAGATGTACGTGTTTAAATAAACCTTTAGTCTCTGATCTACCCCTAGGCCGGTATATTTAATGATAATGTTGGGCGTGTATGAAAAAGTTCTCTTTTGGATAATGGTAGCATACAATTTTATTTATGCTGGAAGAGTGTGTGTGTGTGTGCGTGTGGGATGGGAGGGGGCATTGGCAATGGGTTCGCCAGGAGATCGATCGGTTTACTTATCCACGACAACGGCACCACCCACAAGGTTGGAAGTTAGACTATTTAGGGTGTGGGGGGCTTGAAACCCGTCCTAAAACATCATATATAATAATAGCGATTTGGGCGCTGCGTTAAATCGAAAGTAAAGAATTAATACAACAGTATTCCAGTTTAAAGTACTATCATGAAAAAAAAATCGGATCTGCCCGAAACCAAAAATAACCTCGCCTGCCAATCAAGCCTAAGGGGATATAACTATATGCAAATGTTTTGCAGGGTACAGCTAGTATAATTTATTCTTCTTTTAATAAATAAAACATAATTAAATTTATAGTTTTGAGCATTGTCATTGTATTTGCATGATAAGATTTTTTTTAATAATGTGTCTGAAGCTTGGCATCAACACTATTGTTAAAACCAGTGTTAAGCGCCCCCCCCCACCCTCCCAGCGGACAAAGCCCCACGAGCAAAACTTCCAGCGGACAAAACCCTCACGAGCAAAAATTCCAGCGGACAAAAGCCCCACGAGTAAAACTTCCAGCGGACAAAACCCCCACGAGCAAAACTTTCAGCGGACAAAGCCCCCGAATTTAAGTCGATATTATTGATACTTCTGTATATACGATCATGACCTTCGGGCTAAGAGAAATGTTTGTCGATATGAGAAATCATGTCTGTCAACACAGTCTATCAATAAGCATGCTCCTATGTTGCTTTACCTAAATAAAGGATTGGTTTTCGACCACTGTGATTCTTAGTCTGTTTGCTTTACCTTCGGCTATACAATGTGAAATCTGGCGCCAGAATTAAAAGGTAGAATAAAGATACGGTCAGTCTTGACCTTAGGCTAGAACTGTTAATTTTGTTTAATCTACCTGGTAAGATAAGCTTCCTGTTGATGTAAATTTAACAAATGATTGGCTTTTGATTACTGTGGCTCAAAGGGCAAATGCAATTTATTGGACTTCTTTGAAAAAAAAATCCATGTAAAAATACTTATTTTTAAAAATACTTTTACATTCAGGTATTATATATTACATTTAATAATAAAAATAGGGGCTAAATATTAAATTTTATAATAAAAGTTCGGGGTTTGGTCTCCTGGTGGGGGGGGGGGGTAATCTGCTATTGGTTTTGTCATGCAAATGCAAAAAAAAAAAAAAAAATTTCCAAACTATAAATTTGAATTTTTTTATTTGATGAAGAATAAATAAATTATAGATTACCCATACTATTTTTTTCGGTATGCATTTTTTGAGTGTTTGGAGCGAATTTATTTGGATTGACATTTATTATGGAAATATATGCTTCAGTTGTTTTTATTTTACGACGAAAAAGGTATTGATTAATATCTATACATTTTATATCAATAATAAGATAAAAGAAAACAAAGAAATGAGTACTCATGTGACCTATTAACAAAGGCTCCAAAGATCAAATATTAATAAATTGTCATACATTTTTATGAAAGTAAATTTTTCTTATAAAATTAAAAAAAAAAATAATTTTTATTTAAATTACATGAAATCTGAACATACAGTGATATAAAATGAAATAATTAAGAAACCTGTATTGTGCCTTATGGTGCCTGTATGATGTCTGTATGGTGCCTGTATGATGTCTGTATGATGTCTGTATGGAACCTGTATGGTGCCTGTATGGTGCCTGTATGATGTCTGTATGATGTCTGTATGGTGCCTTTATGTAGTGTGTATGATGTCTATATGATGTCTGTATGATGTCTGTATGGTGCATGTATGGTGTCTGTATGGTGTCCAATAGTTAGTAACGAATTTATAAATTAACTTTATAAACACAGAAAACAGCTGCAGCTGCGGAAAATGCCAGGTGGAAAGGAATAACTATGTTCGCTATTGGTGTAGGTGAGTAAACTATTGAACAGCTCAGTTTGGTAGGTGAGTAAACTGTTGAACAGCTCATTTTGGTGAATGTATGGGTGTAGGTGAGTAAACTGCTGAACAGCTCAGTTTGGTGAGTGTGTGGATGGTGCCGGGCTATTGGTGTAGGTGAGTAAACTGTTGAACAGCTCAGTTTAGTGTGTGTGTGGGAGTAGGTGAGTAAACTGTTGAACAGCTCAGTTTGGTGAGTGTGGGTGTAGGTGAGTAAACTGTTGAACAGCTCTGTTTGGTGAGTGTAGGTGTAGGTGAGTAAACTGTTGAACAGCTCAGCTTGTTGAGTGTGTGTAGATGGAGCCAGGCTTTTTTTTCCAGCTATGGGTAATGAAGGTAATCAAAAGAATGGGTATTGAAGGTAATCAAAAGAATATCAAGTTGGCTAGTCTGACGGGTTGGTGGGGGAGGGGGTAGACAAACGGGCTCGGGCTCGCTGTCAAGTGAATTACATCCCTTGTCGAAATGCCACCGCATAACGATGCATAATCATCGAAATTATAACTTGAGAAAATAATTTCTAACGATTTTTTTCAACTCGTTAGCTAAGATATTTGCTGACACATTTTTAGTAAACAAATTACTCCGAGATATTAGCATTGATACTTAATTGAACCTAATTAACTATGGTTTAAAAAAAAATAGCACATGTAAGAAATTTCTGAGCAAACACATGATTTATCCCTCTCTTTCATTTGACTGGTCCAGTGTAACAAATATTCAATATAACGGACAAATTGCTGGGGTCCCGACATATTATTAATGGCGACATTTAGATGAATGTTAAAGCTTAGAAATTCACCTCGTCAGACAGATATCTAAAATAAGCAAAAAACCCTTTTATGAATCCGTTAATGCTCCATGTTATTTAATTATTTGTTTCGAAATTCTGATGTTAAAGTTTAAATTTTTAAATGACATTATCTGCTAACTATTTGCTTTCCATTTTATTGAGAGCGCGTAAATCATATGAACAGAGATACCATTCTTGTGTTCGAGAGTATAAATGGTGTAATTTTTTTTTTCATCAAATGACTATTTCTTGAAATAAAATGAAATAAGATTTAATGAAGTAAATGATGTGTCCAATTAGTTGATAATTAAATAAATCTTCAAATATACGAATTCAGATTTATAACCAAATGAAAATTATACATGCTTAACATATAAGACATTGTGAGTAATATATATTTAATGAGAAAACGCATTATAATATGCAGACATTACATAACTTACACATATATATAATTTATAGGTAATGTTATGTCGACTCAGTCGTTAGTGTTAGATCAGTTATATTGCCATTAATTATAAAGAAAAGTAAGACTAGTACGAATCACACTACATAGGAGAACTATAAGAATGAAGTGCTTCAACCTTCCATACATGGTTAAGGGATGGATGATGTAGCGGGAGGGTGGGGAAAGTAATGGGTGGTGGTTTGGGGAGATTGGGGGGAAAAGGGGTGGGGTGGGACGGAGGGTCTCGGGACTGGAAGGGAGTGATGGGGAGGAGGAGCTCAGGGCATGAGGGGAGTGGTCCGAGTGATGGGGAGGAGGAGCTCAGGGCATGAGGGGAGTGGTCCGAGTGATGGGGAGGAGGAGCTCAGGGCATGAGGGGAGTGGTCCGAGTGATGGGGAGGGGGAGCTCAGGGCATGAGGGGAGTGGTCCGAGTGATGGGGAGGAGGAGCTTAGGGCAGGAAGGGAAGTATTGGAACGAGGAGCTAGAGGTCTTGGGATGGATGGAGTGGTGGGCAAAGTTGTGAGATGAGATGAGAGTAGCGTATGGTGGTGGTGGTGTGTGTGGGGTGGGGGGTCGTCTAGGAAAGTGCGAAAAAAGTGACCGATCGGTCAGATTGGCAAGGCTTTTTCCCGCCACCACAGACAGAAGGGGAAGGGATCTTGTGCCTACCCGTCTGCCAGAAATTGCAGGCTTGAGTGGGACAGAATGGATGGGTGTTGTTTGCCGACCACACCGGTCACCACTGCCAGTTGCAAATATCATGGTCTCAGGTTATCCTCAATGACCACGGTATCACCACAGCATCGGGAACCGGTAAAAATGTCATAGCCTATAAGAGAATATCAACACATCGGCTGTGCCGAAGCTAGATAGTTGGGGGCCGGGGGGGCTTGGTCTCTTTGGGGGCCCCTGCATTTTGACACTTGACACCATGACATGACATGATGGGGCAGGGGACTTTCGAATTTGGACCCCTCCTTCCCCACCTTAGGTGGACATAGGACCTACTTTCAGGGCCGTTTCAAGGGTAGTGGGCAATATGGACACTTATCAGGGGTATTGGTGGGGGGCATGGCGTCACTTTTAAAATTGATTTTTATGCATTTATTTTAAAGCAGAATTAATGAGACCAGATGTGTCCACGTTGACATGATTTTGCCACAATTTCATGTTTTCTGACTGCTATCCTGCTTCTGTACAATTATTTCTTTTAAAAAATGTGATAGTAACACACTAAGAATCTCAATTTCAGGAGAGGTAATATCAGAGAGAAGTTATTTTTTAAGAGGACAAATCAATATCCGTGAACTGACCAGCATAGCTGGGACCAGAGATCATGCCTTTAACGTGAAGGAATATTCTGAATTGAATCTCATCAAGTCTCAGTTGTTACGAAAGGCTTGTTATGCGAGTAAGTTACACATAGTGTTATGGCATAACTAATCTACGCACATTTTTTAAAACAGGAAACCAATCTATATAAATAATAGCGGTGTGGATTCTGCGTTAAATCGAAATTAATGAATTAATACAACAGTATTCCAGTTTAAAATCGACAAACGTAAATAATAGTAATAAAAATCATGAAAAAATCGGATCTATCCGAAACCAAAAATAACCTAGCCTACTAATCAAACCTAAGAGAATATAACTCTATGCAAAGGTTTTGCAGGGTACAGCTAGTTTTTTAATAATAGAAATAAATCGACCTGAAAATCATGTCACTTAAGAGCATCTAATACATAATCGGCTAGCATGGCGTACGTGAGTATAACTTCCGCGGCTAAAAATAGACTGGGGAAATTGTAAAGATGGTCAAAGAGATACAACTCAATTATAAGGAGTCACTCGCCGGTCCGGGTACCGGGCCTTTGATCTAGTACATAAATAAAACATCTATTCACATTTATGTAGCCTATGTCGAAACATGATCCAACGAAACAAGTTCAGTATCAATAATCAAATCTTTCTTGTTGATAACAGTTGAAGAGAAACTTAAGATTAAGCACAACTAAGCCATTGAAGTTGATGAAATGAAGGCGAAAGGTTCCTCCAAAGCCTGGACTAACATTTCCCAAGATCTATATAGAATAAACAGACCATGTGTTTAATAACGCAAAGTGTTTTGTTGTTGTTTCTTTTGTTGATGTTTTTATGGTGCAGTGGTACCTCGACATACGAGTGCCATAACAAACGAGATTTTCGAGGTACGAGCCGTCATAAGCGAGCGATGCTTTGCTTTGACATACGAGAAAAATTTTGAGACATAATTTACGGCGTCTCGTTCGTCTCGTGTTTTCCGACACCTCAATCAATGTGCTTGTTTGCCTCGCTGTCGATGTATTTTTTTGATACTTTGTGCTCGCGTTTGGTGCTTTTTTTTTTGTTCATTTACAGTACTTTATCGCATTTATTTCTATAGCCATTAATCTGAATAAAGTGAAGTCAGTGCTCAGTAGAAGCGTTAAATCATCGTAAAACTTGAGCAAGGTATATGACTGACTTACGTGGCGAGACAGAACGGTCGTAGTACTACAACGATATGTACTGTGCTTAAAAAAAGAAAGATCCGATACCAGATAAATAAAAAAGAGCTTCCCTTAAGCCCCTAAGGGCTCATCGGGGGCAAATTAAGTGTAGAATTCATGTTTCATTATCCTCGGCACATGAAGGGATTGTGTGGTTAGCACAACGCCTAGCCGCCTTTACTTCCCTAACTTAAAGTCAGGTAGCCATTTAAAGCTGGGTGGACTTTGGGACTTACACTAGGACCTGAAAATATTGAGCGCTCTACACCGCACTACAGGGGAAGGAATGTCTTGTGGTAAAGCACTCGACTGTCGGGTACCTGGTTCGATCTCCAAACCTAGGAAATTTTCCAGGTCGTGGCTTAAGTCCGCTATGTCTCCCGTGGTGCCTCCATGGCCATTGCACTAAAGCTGGGTTGACTTGGGGACTTACACTCAGCCCCGTAGCGTGAAAATTCTACAGCAGGGGCCAGGCATTCTACAGCACGGGCCAGGCAATATCAGGGGGGGGGCATTTTACTAAGTAGAGCAAATACGCAGAGGGGGCCAGACAAAACGCAGGGTGCCCCCTGGCTCCCCGCACGCTACGGGCATGCTTACACTAAGACCTCAAAATATCGAGCACTCTACACTGCTATGGTGGGGATGAAAGAAGGGCACCATAAAAACCGTCCCATAAGTGGTTTATAAGATTTAAGAGATTTCATCTCATCCTTACAAGGGGACATCACTCGCACATCGCACTACCACCCGCCCCCAACACCAGCTAAAGGCGTTATAATAGTGTCTAAGCTGCTCCGCCTATCTCCTCCACCCTACACCTCCGCCAGCATTCTCCGTAAGATCAGGCCAGCTAATTTCCAAGTAAATACACTTTATAAAACCAGTTTATCTCTTAACATTCTCTTTTATTATGTTTGCATACAATTACAACATCTGTCATTTCTCATTTTAAAACACGTAACAAAGGCAATTATGGTGATATTTTTAAGGGCTGGAACTGAATAATGTCATTTCAGCTAATTTCAATTGGGAAAATTGCTTGTGTAGACAGTAAAACAATGTTTATAAAAAAAAATAATAATAAAATGCTATTTCACAAATAGAGTTTGATTCAGGTCGGTTGAGGCTTTAGAAGAATTATAATTAGACCCCCCCCCCCTAAAAAAAGACTTACATAACAAAGAGTATTCAATTTTTAAAATTTAGGAGCAAACTATCATTTCCTTGAATCTTCTTTTCTGTGTTTAAGTCAATGAGTCTCTGAAAGCGTTCTTGGCAACCATTTACTGAGATGAAGTTGAGTTTACCTGGCTCTAGTATTTCAGGTACACTATGGGGTTCAATGGTCATTACAGTGGCCCCTCTTCCTACTGTAAGGTACCCATTTTAAGTTGGCTAGACCAGTATTTCACAAATTGTGGACTCGCTGATGAGTTGTAGCTGGGTACATTTTGTATTGGCTCGGTGTTATTCACTGCTACCTCTATCACATTTTGTATTGGCTCGGTGTTATTCTCTGCTACCTCTATCACATTTTGTATTGGCTCGGTGTTATTCACTGCTACTTCTCTCACATTTTGTATTGGCTCGGTGTTATTCACTGCTACCTCTCTCACACATTTTGTATTGGCTCGGTGTTATTCACTGCTACCTCTCACACAATTTTTTTAAGTTTTCTCACTTGATACATTTTACTCTGAATAAAACAAAAGTATTTTGCCATCTGGCTATATCGATCACTGCTAACTATTTGTTGCATACACTAAGTTTATCTTTTGTCTATAATGAAAATAGACATATAGCTGACACACGTCATGATAAATGGATTGCGTCAAACACATATAGCTGACACACCGTCACGAACGCCGCTAAGAAATTAATCTTCTGAACATAAGTAATTCAAATCCGGGTTATACATTCGTTTCAGTGTGGTCAGTTTGCGCAATTTTAATTCCTGGTTGAATTGTTCTAACTGATCTGTAGATCTGTGGTCCCCAGCCCCCGGGCCTCGGACTCGGTTCCGGTCCGTGGAACGAATGTTACTGTGCCGCCCAATAAGGATCGAACTAGTTCCTTTTTATTTATATATCACGTGATAGTGCGACTTTCCTTGGACGAGAAATAATCAACGTCCACCTCCCTCACCCCCTACCGCGAAATAATCAAGCCGCCCTCTTTCAGTGGGCCGCGGTGAAATAATCAAGCCGCCCTCTTCCAGTGGGCCGCGGGTGAAATAATCAAGTTGCCCTCTTCCAGTGGGCCGCGGGTGAAATAATCAAGTTGCCCTCTTCCAGTGGGCCGCGGGTGAAATAATCAAGCCGCCCTCATCCAGTGGGCCGCGGTGAAATGATCAAGCCGCCCTCATCCAGTGGACCGCGGTGAAATAATCAAGCCGCTCTCTTCCAGTGGACCGCGGTGAAATAATCAAGCTGCCCTCTTCCAGTGGTCCGCGGTAAATTAATCAAACGCTGACCGGTCCGTGGAGAGAAAAAGGTTGGAGACTACTACTGTAGATGACATCTGTATGTATTCTCGGCGCCGCCATGGAATCTACATTGCTCTAGTGTTTTGTAATGAGTATTGGAGAAACCATAGGATTGCGTCCAACACGTATAGATAACACACCGTCACGACAAATGGATTGCGTCAAACACGTACAGCTGACACACCTTCACGACAAATGGACTGCGTCAATTACGTATAGCTGACACACCGTTACGACAAATGGATTGGGTCAAACACGTATAGCTGATACATCGTTACGATAAATTGATTGCATCACGCACGTGTAGCTGACACATCGTCACGATAAATGGATTGCGTCACGTGTGTATAGCTGACACATCGTTACGATAACTGGATTGCGTCAATTACGTATAGCTGACACATCGTCACGATAAATGGATTGCGTCAAACACGTAAAGCTGGCTGCACACACCGTCACGATAAATGGATTGGGTCATACATTATATAGTTTCAACAAAACATAGTCCCGTTGACTTTTTCTTTTTCCTCGGATTTTTATTTTCTACCCAACCTTTAAACTTGAACTCTCTCGTTTTACATGTAAATCCAGAATCAGAGAACATGTGTTGTCTGTCTGCATGTTTGTCATTCTGTCTATCCACCTCTTTCTCCCTACCCCCTGATACTCTTATCTTTCTACAGTTAAATATATTTGTTCATCCATCTATTTCTCTGGTCGCTAAATAGTATATAACAACGGCTCTCAACCTTTTTATCTCGATTGTAACACAGAGGGTGCAAAAAGTACATACGAGGGTAACCCCTAACAAGTGAGCGCGCGAATAAATGTACTTAGGAAGTACATAAACGGCTAGCCTGGCATACGTACGTGTGTATAACTTCCGCGGCTAAAAATAGTCTCACTCAAGGGGAGTTAACTCTTGCTTGGCTAAAAAAAAGTCTTGGGAATTCCAAGTAGTGCGCAAATTATGTAAAGTTATAATGATGGTCAAAGGGATGCAACTCAATTATAAGGAGTCACTCGCCGGTCCGGGTATCGAGCCTTTGATCTAGTATTTACATTATGGATATTGGCTCACACTTCTAATGCAATACTTGGGACGCGTGGTTTGGTGATGAGTCACGCAGAATACTGGCAACCGTCGTGTTCTAAACGTCGCTGCGTATCCCCTGCATAACTTTTCCCCATACCTCTTGTGTACCGCGAGTATATGAGAATACCTGACCCCCTTTGCTTTTAGGAAAGTAGTTTTCTTCTGTTGTTTTTTTTTTGTTTACAGTGGTGAGTGGGGGACGTAAAGTGTCAATGTTTGAATCTCCATGGTTCTGTCCATTTTTTTGCTCTGTAGGCAAAAATACATTTTAGGTACTTTGCCCAAAAAAAGAAAAAAAAAAACATCCTGCAGAAATGGAATCCCTAGTTTTTGTTAAAAATCTGCCCCCCCCCCCACCACCCGCTCCCTTTTCTTTTCTCATGAAGCCACAGGTTCTGATTAACCCGTAGCCACGGGCAAACGTTATGGTTACCATGCCTTGTGACGATTACCCCACCACCCCCATATATGTGTGTGTGTGTTCAAAAGCAGGCTTGCGGAGCCGCCAAATTTTTTTCCGGCTCCCACAAATTTGACGGCTCCGGCTCCCACACATTAAGATAGTACCACACGAGACAAAAATTTTTGTAATTGCGCCACGCAAACATGCCGCTGATAAAAAGTTATTCAAATATTGTCGCGTTCACCCCCATAGAAGGCCTGTAGCGTGCGGGGGGGCCAGGGCGGCCGGGGCCCCCCTTCGTTTTGTCTGGCCCCCTCTGCTTATTTGTTCTACTTAGTAAAATGTATTACCTGCCCCCCCCCCCCCCGCTATTGCCTGGCCACTGCTGTAGAATGCCTGGCCCCTGCTGTGGAATTTTCACGCTACGGGGCTGCCCCGTAGTCAGGAACTTGAAAAATATACGCATGTCGGTTTTACTAAAAACAAACCGTTTCAGTGCATCCAGAATCATATCATTATTTTCGACCGAGGTTTCACTAGTCGCCATTTTCATAAGTAATAAAAAGTTATTTCAGTTATCAAATTAGCAAATAGTAAAATGATACATTATTTAAAATATTTTAAAGACTTCAGTATTTATATTTATTATTTATAAATTCGAAGTGATTATTCGGACCCGGGTACCAATAAACTCCGATTTTCATTCGGACCCCGTCCCAATAAAGTCTAATTGTTATTCGGGCTCGTGGCAAATATGCACTAAGCTTAGCTAAACATAAACTTCATTATTGTTTTTTTTTTCATAATTGTTTGAATTGTATGATTTAATCGTTACTCAATGTCTAGGGTTCCACTAAGCGGACTCTGTATTATTATTTTTTCGGGTTCCGCCAAATAAAGTTTAAATATAGCTAAGCTTAGAGCATATTTGCCACGGGTCTGAATAACAATCGGATTTTATTGGGACCCGGGTCCGTATAGCCACAGCCTTATAAATTTATCAACTCTTCAGATATTCTGTTTATAATAAAATTGTTAAATACAGAAAGCGACCATTTTGTTTATAGTCTATTACAAATTCGCGGCAGCCCCGTAGCGTGAAAATTCTACAGCAGGGGGCCAGGCATTCTACAACAGGGGCCAGGCAATACCTGGGGGGGGGGGGCAGGTAATACATTTTACTAAGTAGAGCAAATAAGCAGAGAAGCCAGACAAAACGCCAGGAGGGCTAAGCCCCCCGGCCCCCACATACGCTACGGGCCTGATTCGCGGTCAAATAATAATACGAAATGACGCGTTCTATTTGTCGTCTTAGTAAAAATTTATTTTAAATGATTGATACAATTATTCTATGAAATAAAGCTGTTTTAACTTTATATATAACAAAATAACATGCCATTAAAAAAATTTCGGAGGGTAAACAAGATTTAAAACGAACACAAAACGATTCCCCGTTAAAGAATTCTTGTGGTGATGTGCGTGCAGGCTATCATTTTAACGCTGTTACTGTTGTGACTTTCGTAAAGATAACAACATTTCAAATTGTAGAGGCAAACTATCAAACAAATTTGGAATTTTAAAGCTAAAAAAAAATAATTCTGCTGTAAAAAAAAAAAAATTGGGAGCCGTGGAGCCGCCAGATTTTGTCGGCTCCGGCTCCGGCTCAAGCAAAAAGTAGCGGCTCCCGGCTCCTCGGCTCCGAATCCGGCTCCGGCTCCGCAAGCCTGTTCAAAAGATACACCGGCGGGCTAAAATATGTCCAGTATATAGGGCGTGGACCCTCCCTCTCCTCCACCAAGCCCCGTAGCGTGAAAAATCTCCAGCAGGGGCCAGGCAATAGCAGGAGGGGGGAAGGTAATACATTTTACTAAGTAGAACAAATAAGCAGATGGGGCCAGAAAGAACGCAGCGGAGCCCGCCCCCCCCCCGCCCTGCACGTAGGAAACCACTACTACATGTATAAACCAAATATATACAAATTGAAGACGTTTAAAGTACTTCTGTATACAACAGAGTTAACCTGATATAGACACAAATTAAACGCTTGTGACGCTGATCTCCACCGAGTCAGAACTCCGTGTAATTAAAACTGGCATAAGAAATATTTTATAGACTGACTATGGTAAATGTTTACTTTAATGTACACTAGATCGCAACGTAAATTTGTTTTTTTAGAGCATTTTCGAAAAGAAATGCTCTATTGTCCCCGTTTTGTCTGTCTGTCTGTCTGTCTGTCTGTCCGTCATCACCCTAGATCTCAACAACCATAAGTCCTAGACCCATGATGTATTTATCATTTTGTAGGTCTTGGCCTGCCATGTGTGCAGCAAAAGTTCATTTCGCGATCTGACCTCTGAGGGCCGTAAAAGGGGGCTTATAAAGAACCGTTTGTTAGTATATAAGCTATATTAATAAAGGAGCGCCCTATATCTCAGCAACCATAAGTCCTAGACCCATGATGTATTTATCATTTTGTATGTCTTGGCCTGCCATGTGTCCAGCAAAAGTTCATTTCGCAATCTAATCTCTCAGAGCCAAAATATAAGAGTTTCTTATATACCGTTTTTGCTTATATTTTAAATATAAATAATAAAAGCTAATCAAAGGGGCGTAATCATTATTTTTTTTGTAATAGTTATTCAACATGATTACTTCCCTCTCTAAATTTATCGAAATTCATGCGCGTGGAGCAATATTTATGGCTTTAACCCGGATAAAAAATACGGATTTCGTCCGGCGAAAATGCTCTAAAATGTCCTTTGTCCGAAACGGAAAAGACTTAAATTGCTTGTTTACATCACGGGGCTTTCAGACGAACACATGTGTGTGAGTATGTGCAGGGCCGGCCTTACAAACAGCCTTACATAAGTAGATTCAACTCTATGTCAATTATCGAAAAAAATAGATAAGTTAGAGAGAGAGAGAGAAAGAGAGAGAGAAAGAGAGAGAAAGAGAGAGAGAGAGAGTGAGAGAGAAAGGGAATATATGGGAACTTATAGGAATATGCGGGAGCATATGGGAATATGCGGGAGCTTATGTGAATACTTAGGAGCTTATGGGAATTTAGGGAGCTTATGGGAATTTTTGGGAGCTTATGGGAATATATAGGAGCTTATGGGAATATTAGGAGCTTATGGGAATATGTAAAAGCTTATGGGAATATGTTGGAGCTCATGGTAATATGTAGGAGCTTATGGAAATAAGTGGGAGCTTATGGGAATATGTGGGAGTTTATGGGAATATGTGGGAGCTTATGGGAATATGTGAGAGCGTATGGGAATATTTGAGACCTTATGGGAATATGTAGGAGCTTATGGGAATATTAGGAGCTTATGGGAGTATGTGGGAGCTTATGGGAATATGTGGGAGCTTATGGGGATATGTGCCAAGTGATTCTACTCCTGTTGAGTATTTGGCGAATAGGACTATAGGCTTTGTGTTTATTTTCCACCACGCAATTTTCTGCTATACAATGTTCAACTGCCATGCATAAGTAGATTCAACTCTATGTTAATTATCGAAAAAAAAGAGATAAGGAAAGAGAGAGAAAGAGAGAGAGAGAGAGAGAGAGAGAATGGGAATATACAGGAACTTATGAGAATATGCGGGAGCATATAGGAATATTCTGGAGCTTATAGGAATATTCGGAAGATTATGGGAATATGTGATATGTATATATATATACATAGAGAAAGAGAGAAAGAGAGAGAGAGAGAGAGAGAGAGAGAGAGAGATGGAGAGAGAGACAGAGCGAAAAAAGGAGAAAGAGAGAGAGAATGGGAATATGTGGGAGCTTATGGGAATATGTGGGAGCTTATGGAATATGTAGGTGTTTATGGGTATATGTAGGAGCTTATCGGAATATTACAAGCTTATGGGAATATGTAGGAGTTTATGGGAATCTGTGGGAGCTTACGGGAACATCTGGTTGTTTATAGGAATATGTAGGAGATTATGGGAATATTAGGAGCTTATTGGAATATTGCGAGCTTATGGGAATATGTGGGAGCTTATGAGAATATGTCGGAGGTTATGGGGATAGGTAGGAGCTTATGGGAATATAAGGAGCTTATGGGAATATGTGAGATATTATGGGAATATTTGGGAGCTTATGTGAATATGTAGGAGCTTATGTGAATTTCTGGGACCTTATGGGATATGTGTGAGCTAATGGGAATATGTAGGAGCTTATGGAAATATTAGGTGCTTATGGGAATATGTAGGAGGTTATGGGAATATGTATGAGCTTATGGGAATATAAGAAGCTTATGGGAATATGTAGGAGGTTATGGGAATATGTAGGAGCTTATGGGAATATGTAGGAGCTTATGGGAATATGTAGGAGCTTATGGGAATATGTGGGAGCTTATGGGAATAAGTGGGAGCTCATGGGAATATGTGCCAATAGATTCAACTCCTGTTTAGTATTTGGCGAAAGGGACTATAGGCTTTGTGTTTATTTTCAACCACGTAAGGTCACATTTTAACGCATCAGTAAATTTACTCCAGTTTTTCAATTTTTGAAACGGACCATAAGCTTCGTTACAAGTTTCCTCTATACCATAATCAACCGCCATGCATAAGTAGATTCAACTGTATGTCAATTGTCGAAAAAGAGAGATAAGGAGAGAGAGAGAGAGAGAGAGAGAGAGAGAGAGAATGGGAATATATGGGAACGTATGGGAATATGTGGGAGCTTATGGGAATATGCGGGAGCTTATAGGCATATGTGGGAGTTTGTTGGAATATGTTGGAGCTTGTCGGAATATGTGGGAGCTTATGGGAATATGTTGGAGCTTAATGGAATATGTGGGAGCTATAGGAATATGTGGGAGCTTATGGTAATATGTGGAAGCTTATGGGAATATGTGGGAGCTAATGGGAATATTTGGGAGCTTATGGGAATATGGGTAGTCTATGGGAGTATGTGGGTTTTTGGTAGTATGTGGGAGTCTATTGGAGTATGCGAGAGATGTGAGAGTCTATTGGAGTTTGTGGGAGCATGTGGGAGTTTAAAGGAATATGTGGGAGCATGTTGTAGTTTATGGTCAATTGTCATGCACCAGTGGATTCTTCTCCTGTTTTTTAATTTGTGAAACGGGCTATAGTCAGTTTAGCTAATTGAAATACGAATTTTATAGTCCGTTTCACAAATTGAAAAGTAGGATTAGAATCCACTGTTGCATGACAATTGACAATTGTATAGTGGAAAATGTATCCAAAGCTTATAGCCCGTTTGGTAATTTGAAAAACAGGAGTAGAATTTACTGATGCGTGAAAATTTGACCTTACGTGGTAAAAATTAAAAACAAAGCCTATAGTCCCACAACTCCCACATATTCCCATAGAGGCCATTAACTCCCACATACTCCCACAATTCCCGCATACCCCCATAGACTTGTACAACTCCCACATAATTCCACAAACTACAATATACTCCCATAACACCCACATACTCCAACATATTCCCATATACTCCCACATACTCCCATTTTCTCCCACATGCTCCCATACACTCCAACAACTCCCAGATACTTCCACAAACTACAATATACTCTCACATACTTCGATATTCTCCCACATACTCCCACATACTTCCACATACACACATATTCTCCCTTATATAATCATCATACTCCCACAACTCCCATATCTCCCACAGACTCCTACATACTCACACAACTCCCACACACTCCCACAATATCCACATATCCCTACATTCTTCCATATACTCCCACAACTCCCACATACATTGTGTCGGTACATTGCATATGTACAATTGTCAGTACATTGTGTTGGTACATTCGGTAATTAGTTGTGTCGGTTTATTGTGCAGGTACATTGTATCGATTACATTTTCTTTGTATTTACATTACTTCTTATGTGTCTTCTCATCATGCCTGTACTTTTAGTCCGTACATTTAGTCTTTACATTGTGTAGTAATGATTGTCATGCATTGTTCTAACGTGATCTAATACCCAGATAAAACAAATGTTAAATTAAACCGTTGGATTTTCCTATATTAAATGTCCGTTTAAACCTAAAATTTATTTTTTTACACATTTTATTCTTATTTTTAAAACGTACACGTCACGGGTAAGACCAACATAAAAGACGATCTTTGAAACTATATAATAAAAACGTCGCAAGGCAATGCGGGGCTGATTGGTAAAACATTGTTTCCATCCTGTCTACCAAGGTTCGAGTCCCAAACCGTTAAAATTTTTTTTTGTATAATTTATTTGTATGGCATGCGTTTTGTCTGGCCGCCCTCTGCTTGTTTGCTCTACTTAGTAACAATTATTTCCTCCCCCCACCCCTGCAATTGGCCTGGCCCCTGCTGTAGAATTTTCACGCTATGGGCTGGCTTGTGTTAATGGAGAGAGGCTGATAAGAGATAAGGTTATTGGAAACGCAGTGGCTACGGTACCATCAAGCGGGACTCCGTATTTTTTTTTCCAGGTACTAGCAATAGATATTGCTCCACACCCTAACCCTAATATAATTGCTGGTACCCGAAAAAAGATACGGGCAACCAACATCTTATTCCTAACCCTAATATAATGGCGCTTGATGTTACCGTAGCCACTTCGTATTGGAAATAGTTTATTTGGACAGAGTTATTGGAGATAAGCTTATTGAATAAAGTGTTATTGGAAATATTGTTTTGAGATAGTGTTATTGGATACTTTGTTATAGGTGTGAACTGTTATTTCAATACCTTAGATCGGTACATTGTGTCGATACTTTTAGTTGGTATATTTTGTCTGTACATTGTGTTGTACAATGTTTTGGTACACTGTGTTAGTGTTGATATAGTGTTATTGGAGTTTGAATTATAGTTGTGATGTTTAAGAAAAAAAGTAAAAAATGTAAAACAGAGATAATTCAATGTGATCAGAAATGTGGAGCCAAAAGTAATGTCTTTTAGTATAGAAGTTGATAATACTTTAAACAACTTTAAAGTAATGCAATATATTAAGCTCAGTGGTTTGACCTGTCAAATAAAGCCCAAATATATTTTTCATATTAGAATTAATAATAAATTTGCTTAAACCTAGATTTACATATCTCTCATTCATAAAATAAACAAATGAGGCCCAATTATATTTGCTTTTTTTTATTTTTCAATTATAATGCTACAATAAAGAATTATAGTGAACACATCCTCCATTCAAACTGAATTTATTTTTACTTCAAAATGGGCCTTTGGTTAAATATAATCATAGTATAAGATCAACACTATTGTTTTATTTTTTAAAATGTTAATTAAAAAAAAATTGCTACAATTCAAATTGTTTTTTCCAATGTTCTACTACAGAAGTGGAGACAATGGCTCCACCGCAAACAATGACTAGAGCTGAAGACACATTTGTTAGTTTCTTCTCTTTCACCAGTTGATGAATGATGTTGTTATAAATGACAGCAAGGCTGGCGCCACAAGCTGGCTCTACCAGGAAACGATGATCATCTATATAAAAAAAAATAATTCACATAAGCTTAATGCACATAAAAAAAAATATTAGTGCTTCAGACATTGCATGATTATTCACACAATAATATAAGCTCATTGTCATATTTAATTTAAAAATACTATTTACTCGTTACACTCCTTCTCTTTAATGCTCTGAAACAGTGAATTAAACTTGACGGAATAGTGAGCAAAACTGGACACAATGATGATCATGCTCAAATAGTAGGAACTGGAAACACATGTTGTACATATTACAAGGTGTGTGCAGTGATGTATTGGTAAAATAAGAAGTAAGGGAAAGCATTAGCGGGAGTAAAAAAAAGTGGGCGTTGTCGGGACATTAAAGAGTACTGGAATGCGTTCCGATTCTGAAAAAAAAGGTAAGGGAAGGTCGTTCCACCGCATTCCCCTCCCAATACACCACTGGGTGTGTGCACGAGAAAGGTTGCAGCTCTGGTTAAAATATTAGAAAAAAAAAATTCTAAAGGGTCAAGGTAGGCTTCCATGTTTAAAAATGATCTTCACAGGATCAGTGTTGTTGGATATTCAATGGATACCATGATACATTTTAGTTGTCAACTCTTTTGTTGCACACGTTACATGGACATAGTTGACTAACAATAATGTTATGGTATAACAAAAATGTATTCATTTTTTTTAATTTGATGGCTTACCAGCAAATTTAACACAAGCGCTAACTGCATCTCTGTCGGTCACAACAAAGTTCAAGATGGGAGGTCTGGCTTCCTTGAAATATTCTAAAGTTTGAGGACTGACTGACAGTGAACCCAAAGTTTTGGCCACGCTAGAGCACATTCAAAGGGAGGAAACCAAAAAAAAAATTGAAATCTAAAAAAATGTACATGTACTATTTGTGAAGTATTAAAAAAATTTGATAAAAATTAACCAGCAAATATTTACACTAATTTTTGTGTCACATAAACCGAAATAAAAAAAAACATTCAACAATGTGATTAGAATTTTATAGCGTTGTAATTCAGAAATTACAAGCAAAAATCTGGTCAGTTGTGCGACTAACTAACATTTAAATACTAATAAATGACTGAAAATATTTTTTTCTACCTGGTAATAGCTTCCAAAGTAATGACTTCTCCAGCTTTTATAGCAGCATCAAAGCAGTCTGCTCCTTGGGTTTCAACAGCAACAATAGGAACGTCTTCCCAGCCAACTTTCCTCATCCCCTGTACTACCCCATTGCAGAGCCCACCACCCCCAACACTGGTGATGACGACTCCTGGCTTTTCTGGCAACTGCTGTGACGCCTCAACAATCATACTGGAATGACCTTCCCTGCATTGACATTTAGGATAAATCATGAAGAAGCAAAATTTTTGTTCCCTAACTTTTTTGAAATGAGTAAAACTTTTCAAACTTTATTTAATATAGATATACAAGATTGTATATACATTTATTTTAAAGGAATTTTTAAAAAAATATAAGTGAATTCCAACACACAAGCATTATACAAATATACAAAACAAACATATATTAATTATAATTCATAAGTTACGTAGAAAAAAAAAGAATGTGTCAAGACAAGTACAACAACATACCATATGTCAGGATCTTCAAATGCAGGAACATACAGAGAACCTGAATGAACAGAATAATTACCAAGGTAATGTTAATGCAACAACAATCAATAAATCAATGCTAGAAGATAAATACTGATATAAATATATTCAACATTTAAGTATTAAATAGTAATAGATTTGTTAAGTAAATATATAGTTCTTTTAACTATACCATTGGGGCAGATGATGTTTAGAATTCATATGTTTCTTTAGCTGTAGCATATTAAGGAATTGTGTGGCTAGCACAACTCCCTGCCACTTCCCCAGTTAAAATCAGGTACTTATTCAAAGCTGGGTGGACAAGCGGGGATTTTCAACCCAATTTTACCAGGACCTGGAAAAGTTACCTTGGATCTCAGGAAGGATCAAACCCAGCACTCTCCTGTCAACCTTTCATCTCACTAATAGATACATACTAGTACAGGGGTCGGCAACCTTTTGAGACGTAAGAGCAAAAGTTATAATTTACAATTTTCTCAATTTTTTAAAGAGCCACTAAAATTGTTATTTCAATATTATGGTATTTGATTAGGCCGCAATTTGACATCAAAAGAGCCACAACTTGACATCATCGTGAGCCGCAGGTTGCCGACCCCTGTACTAGTAGATTAATCTTTTTTTTAAATTTCCCCAACACACATGTAAATGTATAAATAAACACAGGTTAATACTGTTAGATTAACATAACAGTTAACTTTATCAATATACCCGTACATGTTGATGTGAACAAATGATAGACAAAAGTAAATCCTCCCTTTTTTTTTTTCCTTTTTGCTACAGGGAGCATAGGGCCTCAACAGGATCATGCCAGCAGACATGGTTCAGGGCAGTCTTCTTGAGCTTAACCCATGGCATCCCCCCATCTCGTTTATTTCACTTGCCTTGTGGGTTCCGTTCCAGTACTTGTCTAGTAATATTGTCAGATGGATTTCTATACAATGCCCTCTTTTCTTCATTTCTAGGCTTATGGGCAATGGTATAGTTTTCTACCACAATGCAATATTGGGAGTCTTTTCAGGCCACCTGACATTCATATCAGATACACACTGAAAATACACAGTTCAATAATTCCTTCTGACAAAACGCAAGACTATCCAAGATATGAGGATCCAGAGACCAGAGAGAATATGGTAAATGAGAAATACCATTGTACCCATTTTTGAAGGAGTAATAAAACAAGATATAGAAAGCTTGCTAACCGACCCCACATCAAACTCACACCTACACACAGTGTATCAGTAGAATAAAACAGTTAATTCTACACATAATAAAATATCTACCTGTCTGCTTGCTAAGTTCCTGAGCTAGGGTCTTTGCTTCATCATACACATCCCCATGAACTTTGACTTCAGCATTCTGAAAAAAAGTTGAATTTTGATATGGAATATTGTCAAACATTTTTAAAATATTAAATTACACATTTCATTGAGAAAATTTCTATGAATGTAATTCTTTTATTTTTGAAATTTAATTTGGCTAAATGTTTTTTGTGTAATTATTATAAGTACAAAGTTCTTAATTGCATGTCAGATAAATACTGTACAAAATTTAGGTTCAGCATTGATATTTTGTTGCTTGACGCTATTTTCTGACAATTTTCATAGATTTACAATATAAATGTTTAGTAATTTACAGATGTTCATAGAAAAAAAAAGATTTACTTCAGAATCACTCATAAAAAAACAACTAAAGTACTTGAACATGGAAGGATTACTTACTAACAGCTTTAATGTGTCAGCCAAAAAAGCTGGAGTTGTTTTTGGTAGTATGATAGTACAGGGTATGCTGAGCTGTTTAGCTGCATATGCAGCAGCCATTCCAGCATTTCCACCAGACGCGCAATATACATGGTCACATTTGCCTTTTTTCACCGCCTGATGATTTTGTCATAATTATTTATAATTAACATTGGAACATGTACAAATCTTTTTAAAAATAAAGAAGCATTTCAAAATTGTTTAAAAAATTCATTAGTTTTTTTTTCATTTATTAATACAATCAAAATAAGAATGCACTGAAAAGGTTTTAAAGAACAACTGTAATTATTCCTCTAATTGAAAAAGAAATACTTTCTGAATCATATGTGAGATGCCTCGCAGTTTAAAAGATCCAGGGGGCTGCAGATTATCAAGCTTCAAGTAAACCTGCAGCCCAGAAAATTTTGACAGTGGAGTACTGCATAGTACTGGTGTTTCAATGTATAGCTTTTCATATAGTCCAGAAAGCTCCAGTGTGTTAATGCAATTGAAGTCATTTAGGGTATTGGTAATTCCATCATTTGAAGACATGTTTCTGTAGAAGAATTTTTAAACAAGTTTATTTTATTTGTTTTATTTAAAAACATTATTTCATTAAAATTTCTTCCTACCATGAATTCCAGCGAATCAGCTCGGGAATCATACTTTATAAACAGTATAACTAACACAAATCTAAACCAGTATTCTTCAAAATAGGGTTTCCCGGTCACATGTAATTGATAGCAGTCTATTGAATATACTTTTTCTATTCTGTCCTAATAAGGACATAAATTAAAAAAATATTAATTTAACTAAACCTAAAATATATGTGCAATTTCTTAAAGTGGGATATATCACTGATAAAGAATTAGCTAAATCTGTTAATAAGAACCAGTGTTAAGTTGATATTATAGTTATAGTAAATTATAGCCTACTGTTATTTATTTACTAGCATACTATTTAATGAATGAAGATTTTTTTCAAATCTATGACCACTAAGTCTAAGTCTTAGCGTTAAGACATTTGTATGAAATTACCAATTATTTAACATAATTTGAGAGGATTGTAATAAAAGCTGTAATGCAGATCTGCCTTTTGGGTTTGATTAATTAATTAATACAAAATGCACTCCATTACTCATTAGTCTCATTACTATTACTTAGTATTAACTATTATTAGATTACACTGAAGCTATATTATTTACACTGAAGCTTTGCAAAACTAAATTATTGATTAAATTTTACATATACTTTAAGTCTAATTTTACTACTATTAATTCATTTATTTGGTCTTAGGGTTTTGCTTGTGTTTGCCACAAGCACAGAAACAGTCAAGTAACCCTGCAGTAAAATAATATAATTAATATTAGTTAGTAAATATTACCTAGTCTTATAGTTATAACAAACTTAGAATAGATCCAAACTAATCTTGATTATTAAGACCAAGTCAAGTTGAATGTATTATTAATACTATTAAAGTCTATAGTGTACTATAGTCTATAGTAGGTACTATGATATCCGTGCCCAAACGACCCGGAAATAGCCTTGAAAATCTCCGTATGCTACATAAGCCATGTTTGGCAACAGTTAGAACCAGTGGTACTGTGATTTTCTGAAACGCTTTAATTTACTCATTATTTTATTTTTACTTTGCCATAATTTTAAAAGAACTTATCCTTAAGTTAATCTGTGTGAATTTTTTTGTTAACTACGCCATCTTCGTTTTGAGGAATCAACATTTCAAAATAAGGTAAGATAAATTTTGCTTTTATTTTTTAATTAGGTCGCGACCCAATGTTTTTATTGATCGATCAACTGTTAATATATTCTAAATATCTTATTTAATCATTTTTATGTTGATTGACTGCTCAAAAAATTAAAAAACCGTGTTCTTGACGAGTCGCTTATTTGCCGATAAAAGTTACCTATTATCGATAACGGCAACCGCGGGCAGCGCTAATCTTAACATTAAATCCATACATAGTAATCCTTCAAAATCAATATTTTTTAACTGCCATCCTTTAACAAAGTTACGTTTTTTTTAATCTAGTATGTGTTCTGAATATAAAAACACTAATATTTTTATCCACAGTAGTATCTGGTAGAA